>CAUYTI010060067.1:0-14827 GCA_963575145.1 Galago senegalensis
CTAAGAGTAGAATGTGAACGTTTTAAAGCAATAACTGAGAAAATGACATGAAGGCTGTGTTGACCAGTTTGATGGAAGTATTTCAGAATGCATGTGAAAACCCCACACTGTACCCCAGAAGAGTATCAATGTACATAGTTACCATTCAATAAAAAAAAAAAAGAGCCAGCCAGGGCAAAAGGATGTTTGTTATTTTGTGGCTCAGACGACTGTTAAAATTTGTCTCTGTTCAGTCATAAAGTCGCCCTGATTTTGTCTTGGTCCATTTTGGTCACAGGGTGGCCCCGTCTGATGTGATGCTCTGAGAAATTGTACATAGTCGTCATGACAATTCCAAGTCTCGACTGGGTGTCTGCTCTAGGCTGACAGAAACTGCTTTTATTTTTCACATATACATTTGAATGCAGTTCAAAGATATTTTTTATTAATTTCTGCAACTCAGTTTTCTCACAGCTACTGCTGAGCTTATAATGATAATTATCTGAGTTTATTTGGGGCATTTAAAGTGGGGAATATAATAAAATTAGTACAGCACTTAGGGCATATTAAGAGCTCAATAAATGCTGCTGCCACTTACATCATATTAGATATTAGATATTTAATAATTCCCACTGAAATATTTTTCATAGTTGGAGTGTATCTATTGAACAAAGAAAACAAAGGGATGATTAAACAAGATAAATAGGTTAAATTCTGGTCATAAGAATCACATTATGACTGAATTTTTGAAGTTAAGTGTTTCACTGCTTTGAAGAAAAATCTATAAACTCTTCAAATAGACCTTCTGAAATTCATGACATGTTTTAGGTTAAAGGGGAATTTTAAATGAAAAATAGATTCAAATGAGAGCCAAAAAATACGCCCTTATCCCTGTGTTTTGCTTAGAGACATTACAATTCTATTCGGGGAACTAGAGAATAAAATACATTGTGAAGGAATAATTGAGTTTAGTTAATCAAGCTGCACATTTGCCAATAACATTATACAAAAGAATAATTTAATCTCCTGTGTTTGTAAATTTAGCTCTTGTCGGAGAAATTCTGTTTAGTCTGGGGGATGTGTGTGCACTGAAGGTGATTTGTTCTTTTTATATAAAATTGAATCTCCTTTTGTCTCCTTTATAAAAACTTTCCAGATAGTTAAATACATGATCTTCTCTCACCTGCGTAATTATCTATGTTTTTTTCTTTTTTTGTCTTTGGACAATGAGATTTTTTTAATCCAAATTTATAGATGTATTATTTCATAGGCAATCAAAAATATGCATAAGTTTCATTAACATACATACAAATGCATTTCTGCCATATTCCTCTGGCATAAGTAATTCATTATTCATAAGACCATTTTTTTTCCAGTACAACTTTCAATTCTTGGAAAGCTACCAGTAATTGGAATCTAATTAATAGATTACAGAAGAAAAATGGATCCAGATCTTAAAATGGATTCAGTGTTTTTGTTATTCTGAGATGCAAACACATAATAAAACATTGTAATGACTACTAAAAGTTATTTTCTTCTGTCATTTTATTTTATGACCTACCAAAAAGAAAGGCATAGAAACCTTGAGAGATGTAATAAAGATGGTAATGTAGTAAAAACAGAATTGGAAGTAAAATGTTTCAACTCCATTTGGTGCAAAAAAAAAATTGCCATTGAGAGGGCTGGCACATTTGTTATTGATAATGAATACTTTCATAATTAATAATTTTCTCCTATTTGACTTCAGATTAAGTGTTGTGCCATTCATCCACTGTCTGTTTTCTAGCTCTGCACCTTACCTCGAGGTCTCCTTGTGATAACCTTACTCCTGTGACCTCTACAAAGTTCCTCATTTCATCACATGTCTGGTGAGTTACCAAACACTTCATGTCAACATTTCTCCCTCACCTGCTCTGTTTCCCTGTATCTACACCTCTGAATCCTAAGGAGCCATCATTTGCAGAGCCTCTTGTCCAAATTTTTCTGGGGACTTTCTTTCTGCAGTGTCTATTTTGTTTTTCTGCTAGGTAATGCTACATTTTTTTGCAAGGAAATGGAGCCCTAGAGATGCTAAGATATTACAGATATTACAGTTTTATCTGAAAAATGTTGTTCCTCTATTTTAAGTGAAAATTGTTCAAATCAGCTTGTTTGTAGAGCAACTACAGCAACACTGTACCATAATAGAAAACTTTTGAAGAATAATTCCTAACAATTTTTTATATTATCAGTAGTGCTTCTCTCTCTCTCTCTCTTTTTCACTCTCTCTCTCTCTGATAATAGAAGGAGTTTAGGGACAAATTGAATTGCCAGACAATTAAAACCAAGTTATCACTGGGGAAATTTATAATACCTCACTAAGTGATTTTTCTGTAGGATTTTTACTTGAAGGAATCAGTTTTTTAAAACCACTGAAATTTCAGACTCCATTCAGTCAGCTCATGGGTTGGTCTAAATATTAGGATTTGACCTAATTTTAATACAAGTACACCCCTTTTGCTAAATACATATTTTGCATCATTTGTGTTCAATTTAGATTACATAAAGGAGAATCTGGAATCTCACAATGGGAGGAGGTGATACGGCTGCTACTGCAAACCCTCAAATGATTCTTACCTTCCCATGCACAGGGCAACCACCGCCCCCTAGCGGGCAAGATGGGACAGCCCCTCAACTTCAACTTCTCTTCAATTATACTTGCCCAAAGAAAGAATTGAGTAACTCTTGACTTCTGTGAGCATTTAGTTTAGAGTCTAGGAAAAACTTAAAGGGAGCACATTTATTTTTTCACTTTAAGTTCTGTATCCTTCCACGGTTTGTAATTGACGTCTCTAAAACTATACTTTGGCCCAGGTCCCCCAAGACTGTCTCAGGGATGGCTTTCAGGCTTGCTCTCCCCTGTGTAACATCAGGCACTTTCTCATTGTATTTTTCTCCGTCTTAATTCTTCCATAATTGAAAATTAAGTAACCATATGCATTGTATCTGTAATTTGTGTTGGTAGAAATGTAAACAGATAAAATTACTTCACAGGAAGTGAATCAATGATGTCCCTCTTAACTATCATTCCTTGTTTATATTTCAAAAGAGATATTGCGTCACTAACACAAATCAGACCTTATAATCAGACCTTCTGATCAAAGGAGGATGTCCAGAGAATATACCGTGAGCTATTTTCTTCCTGAGAGTTCTTCCAAATTAACATTCAAGATACCTTGGCCATCCTAGAAAATTAGAAAGTAGAAAGTCTATAAGGAAATATCACAATAGCTTCCCACACCTTTTTATGGACTCTGTTCCTTTCCTAGTAATTTCTATTTCAGATAGCTTGAAACTTTTCAGTGATAATGGCCACCCTAGAACTTCAGTATCCCTCCTTCTTATTTTCCCAGCAATATTTCATTCTTCATTTAATATCTGGATTTGCTGATCACTTTTATATCACGCAATAGTGATTATTACTATTACTAAATAACAGCCCTCACTGAAGGTAATTTCTACCATCATGGATCTGCCTGAGAACTAGAATGATAAAACTTGTTTTTTCACACTTGACTCCCTTAATTCATTATTTAAAGTTGATTTGAAAATATTATACCTACTCCTCCTCGATGGATATGCCTTGTAAATTATATTTTTTAGTTTGTTTTCAGATGAAGCTTCCTCCTAACAATAATACCATAGAGAAACTATTTGATTCTTATGACTTCAAGGTTATTTATGGAAATGAAGGGGAAATAAAAAAATACTATTAGTGAGATAACCATATATTAATTCTTTTTTCATATACTCAGAAGAGTGCTGTTATATACATGCACCTTAATGAAAAATTTAGATAGTTCGATAAAGTGCAGTATTATAAGATTATTATCACTTGCTATCCAAAATCCTAAAGGGGTAAAATCAAGGGAAAAAATAAGAAGCCTTAAGATATAGTGTTATAAGATAGTGTTAAAAGTTTCAAGAAGTGACCTCTTGAATTTGATTACAAGTTGTATAATTTGCAGGTTGGGAAAATGAGTTCTAATGTTTGTGTTACTGGCAATTAGTGTCAAGCTTGAATACAGATGGTGTGGTGTTAATCTGTGAAAGTTGGGGCTGTTTTTCAAGTATTAAAACAAATCAACAATGTTGATTGCTGTATAATTGAATATCCACAATTTCATTTTGCTCCAAATGTATTTACTATAGCTAATGCTTATTGACAAATTTGTTATTAGCCTATGACTTTGAGCCTGTGCAGTTACTTGAAGGGCAAAATACCATCTGACAGTCTTGCAAAAGATTGAGGGTGACTTTTTCAGAACGAATGCAGTATTCTAGAGTAAAATAAATTGCTTACAGTGTTTTGATTTCCTTAAGCATTAAAGGCTAAGATTATTTTCGGAAAACAGAAATTCAGTTAATAAAACTGCCCAGCTGCCTGATCTCCATTCCCTGTTTAAATCACTTAACTACCAAGCAAACCTAATTACCTATTTCTAATCCATCACAAAGTCTTCACATATCAATGGTAATTTTAATTTTCAATATGATAAACTTTATGGAGTAAACAACGATATGTTCAATAACATAAGAAGTTTGGAAGGTCTCTGGAAAAAAATGTTGCCATTTGCAAAGGTGTCCTGGTTATAGTCTCTTCCCACAAAATAAGTAAGGACTAACTCTTCAGACAACTTAGTAGAGTGAAGAGTATCCAGGTATTTACTACATGTATCCTATTTTTATAAGTTTTGTTTTAAGAGGATTTACTCTTTTCAGGGGACAAAAAAATACCCCATAATATAAATTTAAAATGATAAAAACATTTCAAGTTTATTTATTGTTCAAATGATAAGATTAATTGGGTAAATAGGTCTACGGGATTATCCTCTTTCATAGTCATTCAGGGATCCAGGCTGACAGAGAGGACCTCACAGCAATAAATATACGTGGAGCCCATTATTATTATTACCAATTACTATTAAGTGGTCATTTTTGTGATGGAGGGAATAGAATACGCAGTATCACACAAATTAGATGAATCCCATTTTCAATGACCTTTCCCTCTCATGGAGAATACAGAAAATAAACAAATAAATGTTACTACATACACATATAACACAATTCCATGCAAGAGATCTTTTGAAAAGCAAATCAAGGGAGGTAAATCCCTTTTTAACATTTCTAAAAATAAAAAATCTAATAAATATGTAACCTCAGATAAAGTCATCACTGAAGACTTTTGTCAAGTTTGACTTTTGAGCAGAAACCTGAATTGAAATCTAGATAAATGGAAACCACTAGCATTTTCTAGTATGTAATAAAGCTTTCTCAAGTGGCACGTAAGCAATTATGGAGTTTGGCTGAGTTTTGCGGTAAATTATGGACTGGATGAATTATAGAAAGCAGATTTGTAATGAGTGGTGGCTCCAAGTAATGGAAAGGTTAATGGAGTTTGTTGATGTAGACGCAGGTGATGTTTATTGCATTTCTAACTCGAGGCAGAGGTGAACCAAGTACATTTCCAGATGATTAAATTTTACCCATGACTTAAATGTGTGGGATGTTGTGCATGGATATCCATAACCAACCAAATAATTGAGAATTTAATTGTCATTAAAGTAGAGTGTACCTGTGGAAAATTTTAGCCTTCTCAAATACAGGTAGAACCTCTCTATATCTTGACCATCAAATGAACTGTAACAAACTGGTCAACATATGGAGGTGGTCAACTAAGGAACAAGACCTCCTGTACTGCTATGTATCTGTGGTGCATGTCTGGGTCTATGAAAATTAGGTCAACTTAAGGAGGCACGCAATGTAGGGAGGGGGTCAACTCTGGAGGTTCTACTGTGTAATGTTATACTCGGTAAATCACAAATCTGACAATAGTAGTTTTTGTAATAACTATTTGCTCATGATCAGTATCGCATAAAAATAGTTGAGTTCATTAAACAAATACAACATGGTCATACTATTACCTATAAAATGTATAAGAAGCTTCATAGGAATAGTCATTTGTCCACTATCTCTGCAAATAGTCAAAGGCTGTATAGAATTAAAACATTATTTATGTACAAGATGTTTTTCTGGTTTCTGTTCATGGGAGTAAAGGAAACATAGGGAGAAGTACCGTGGAACAAAAATATCAATTTATTTTATGTTAAATCAATTTTGTTTCTTATAAGATTCATGATTAATACTGAGAAAGAGTCTATAGCTTTAGTCTTTTGTGTGTTTGTG
The DNA here is from genome assembly GCA_963575145.1 of Galago senegalensis. Classification (NCBI taxonomy): domain Eukaryota; kingdom Metazoa; phylum Chordata; class Mammalia; order Primates; family Galagidae; genus Galago; species Galago senegalensis. The sequence goes on from CAUYTI010060067.1 coordinate 6,205, forward strand.
CCCATGTGTATGAAAGTGTGTGTGTGTGTACATGTGCGTGTAGAAGGTACAATCATCAGCCAAAAACTTAAAAGGCAAGACCTTTGAAATGAGAAAGGTCTGGAAATGGAATTTAAAGTGAATTTCAAAGATCCATCAATAAAGAAAATACTGCTAGGAAACCAACTTTATTGGCTGTTCCTGACATTCAAAGATAAAAGTACCAGAAGAAATAAAACCAAAGAAGAGTTTATATCTCCCATAACCATTCACTTCCAGACACTGGCAGCAGATGGCATGGAGTAAGCCCTACCTGTTGTCAGAATAAACAGAATTTTCTTGCTGATATCTATTAACATGGTTAATATCAAATAACTAGAAAGAAGAGTAAATCCTTCATAAAAAAACAATAGTCACACAGAGAAGAACAGTAAAACTGCGCATGTGTGGCTGGAAAAGAGCGTTAGATCAAAGTTAAGGAAGAACTCCACATTTTTAGTATTTATGATACTTCAAAGGAAAAAATATATATGAAAAATATTAGCACAAAAAATTAAAATATATACAAGAGGATAGAGAAAACCGTTTAATGTACCAATTTCTAGTTTCACAAATAACCAACATTTTTTTTTCTAAATTCGTCTCACACTCTTCCCTATTTTCACTTTTATTTACTTAATTCCCTCTTGTATTAGCCATGTAAAGGAACTTCCAGACATCATGCCTCCATCCTAATGATTTTGCTATCTCAAAAAATCATTATTTTTTAAATTTTACATTTTACACTGTTATTATCACACAGTAAAATCTGAAACATTTCCTTAATATCATCTATTACCCAAAATAAATATGCCCATGTTTCTCATAATTGTTTTTTCATATTTTGTTGGTTAAAATCAAGATTCACGTAGGTCGCACATTGCAACTGCTATTGTCTTGTAATCTGTAACAACAGAATCCTATTGTTCTATTCATTTATTAAATATTCTCTTTTTTTGGTCATTTTGAGAAAATAGAACATTTGTCTCATAGCACAGCCCTCATTTTAAATTTTGCTGATTGCTTCTCTTTGAAGAGCTGCTGATAGTGAACAGTCAAGGTGTCAAATCTTTTTCCCTTTCTGCTGCATGTACACTGGAAGCATAAGAGTTCTCGTGAGCCACACATGAAAAATAAAAACACTCAGGACAGCTGATGAGCAAAAGGAAATGTTCATGCATCCTTTCCCCACTCCCTCTGACACCACAGGTAAGCAGACCAGTCCTTAAATAATCTGTATGCAGCCCCACAGGGTGAAGGGTTGGCACCCCTGAAGGCTTCCTAGCCTCACTCTGCCTTCGTAGCATGAGACAGCTATAGATGATACTTGAGTGAGTGGGACTATAGTCACTAAGCTTCAATTTTAGGAACCAATATTAGATGATACTTGGAACAGCTATAGATGATACTTGGATGAGTGGGACTATAGTCACTGAGCTTTAATTTTAGAAACCAATATTAGAATTGCATATAATTTTCAAATTTCAAGAAATATTAGTCCTATTTTAATATTTTTCCAACCATTTAAAAATGTAAAGCTGTTTTTAGCCTTGCTGAACAATGCTTGAGGAGTTATTATAGCCGCTCCTGCTCTGTTCCATTCTTATCCTATATGTTCATAATTGAATTTAAAAGATGGATGTGATTTTGGTATTTTTTTAGGCAAGAGCATTTCATGGGTTGCGCACAGTAATTATTATTGAATCCAGTCATAAGGAGCCTAATGTCTTGTCCCCGTTCTAGTAATGCTAATTATACCAGTGAACTCAGGGGGTACCTGTGTGATTCTCCATTATAAAGTTCCCATAGACCTTTCATTTATTCAAAGTACTTTCTATTGATGATTATAGGCTTCATTATTTCTTTTGGTTAAATAAATTAGTGATTTTCAAATGCCATCTCTTTTTCTGCATTGATTATTAAGAACTCATCTCAGCGGAACTTACCTAATCAATCATTTGATTAGCCTATTGTTTCTACTGACTTGTCTTCATTTCTCCTTGATGGTGCATTTCAAGTGTATCTGAAGAATCCAGATTCCATGTCTACATGAAATTATTCTCTCAGTCTGATTATAAACCATTTAGGTCTTTTTGACTAAAAAACCTATTTTTTTAATACCCTGAGCAACAAAACCCCTTGGGTCTCTCTATCATACTGGGTTAGTCTAGATTTTGTGGATCTTTATAACAACAAAAAACCCTCCATATTTTTATTAAGAAAGATTTATTTTGTTACATGCTTAAATTAACTCAATGATCAGCCATCCTGGTATTATGACTCCACTGGTCAGTGCATCTTGGTGTGACTGGCTTAGAAAGAACAGAAATGTTTCATGATTCATAAGACTCCCTCAGATTATTTTACTCTTGCAATAAAATTTTCCCTTTAAGCCGATCAGAAGATTTTGAATATTTAAATCACAAATAAAATTGATCCTTAAAATTTACTGATTCAACTGAACAAAGAAAATGAATATAAATTGACTAATTTTAACAACTTGAAAAAAAAGGCTCTGTGCATTTCCCCCCCTTTTCAGTAAAATATATATTTCTAATTATCTGTAACATTCATGTCCATCTCTGTTTTCATTTTACCTTATAATGAAATTCCTGCCTGAAAATAAATATATGTGGCTCGGCAGACACAACTTGGATAACGCTGGACATTTAACTTCTTTTTTAAATAGGAGTTGACTTATACTTGAGGACTCTAACTTTCAAGGCCCTTTCAAGGTCACTCTCCGAGTTTCTCTCCTGGAACCCAGGCCTTCTCTCTTACCGAGGAATATTGTGCAGGTAGCATCTTATCTCCAGCCTATACCCAGGAATATTGTGCAGGTAGTATCTTATCTCCAGCCCTATACAAGAAAAGGTTCACCATTTCCTGGATCATTGGTATCAACATGCACGCACCATAACAGCTCTCCTATCATAAAACAGTAGAAATGAACTAGATCACATGGTCCTCTCTAACCACAGTTTTATTTACAGAATTCTCTTTTCAGCAAAACTATAAAAAGAGGTGGGGAACCCAGCCCTTGATTCTCCTTTTTCTATCCTCTCTGAATGCTTTCCAGTTAGTCTTCCACTCTCATCCTGTATAGCACAATTACTTGACATCATCAATGATTTACACTTTATTAAATTCATTGTCTAATTACAAGATCTAAATTCACTTATCCTAATAATAGCATTTAATTAGCTGGCCATCTCCTTTTTCATATACTTTTATTTTTTGACATCTGACGCGTTTTGGCTTCCCTCTAACTTTCTCAGACATGAACTCTTCTCTTTCTCTGATGCCTCATTTTTTTTCCCTGACATAAATTCAGTTCATGCCACTTTGATATATTGTTCACATTCTAATTTTATAATTTAAAGTAACACTATAACTACTTGAAATGCTGTATGTGATTGCCTATTTGTGATTTTTTTTATTCTTTCTTTTTTGTATTTGTGATTTTTATTATTTCTTATTTGCATCAATGATTTAGAAGTTTTTTCATTTCCAATAGAAAGTTGTATGTGTTTGTGTAGGTGCATTTTTATAGTTAATTTCTAACTTGAATTCTGATAATATAGCCTTTATTCTATATATTGCTTATGACATTTTGAGAATGCTGTAGTAGTAGAACACTTTTTTTTTTTTTAAAGAAACAGCATCAGCTGGGCACAGTGGCTTACTCCTGTAATCCTATCATGCTGGGAGGCTGAGGTGGGTAGAATGCCTTGAGCTCACAGGATCAAGACCAGCCTGAGCAAGAGTGAGACCCCATCTCTAAAAGTAGCCAGGCATTGTGTGGGGCAACTATAGTCCAAGTTACGTGGGAGACTGAGGCAAGAGAATTGCTTGAGCCCAAGAGTTGGAGGTTGCTGTGAGCTATAATGCCAGGACACTCTGCTAAGGGTGACAAAGTTAAACTCTGTCTCAAAAAAAAAAAAAAAAAAAAAGGAAAGACAAAGAAACAGGGTCTAATTTTGTTATACATGCTGGAATTCAGTAGCACGATCGCAGAGCACCATAACCTCAAATTTCTGGGTTCAAGCAATCCCCTTACATCAGTGTCCTGAGTAGCTGGGAATACAAGTGTGCACCACCATGCCCAACTAGTTGGTTTACATATTCATTTTGCAGAGAGGAGGGTGTCCTTAGGTAGCCTAGTTTGGTTTCTTACTCCTGGCCTAAAGATATCCTCCTGCCTTGGCCTCCCAAGTGCTAGGATTATAGGCATGAGCCGTCATGCCCAGACTTCGTAGCTATTTGTAGATTGTGTGTTTGCATTATTTCTTAGAATAGTTATCCATTTATTGTTGACTGATTAATAATTTATTCAGATGGGTGTGTTCAGATTTCTCAATATACTGTGTATTTTTTTAATTTGTCACTTTATGGTATATAATTTGGGGAACTTTAATAATGTTCTTGTTCATTATGTCCAAATTATTTCATCTAAATGAAATTTTGATGTAACTTTATATAAGCAGTCCCCAGGTTAACGATGACCTTAGCTATGTAATTCCACATTTACAAAGAGGCTCCCAAGGCTCCCTGTGAAGATAATTTAAAATTAAATAATGAAATGAATAATTTGGGAACCAGTTTCTTTCATGCATACAAGCAAACCTGCATAGCACCATGTGTTCCTTGGGGCAGCATCTTTATGCTGGCATCTAGTCCATCACCAGTGGCCTCCACTATCCCGTCCTTGTTGCTACTTGTCGGGGCTAGGACTGGCCAGTTTGCCACCGTAGCTTATGAAACTGGAGTGGACCACTGTGCTATCTTGCTCAGGATCAATTACCCTTAGGTGCCTGAGGGCTATTCGTCTTAGCAGAAAGGAGAGTGAGAGAAAGACAATTTTCCAGGGAGAGAAACAGTCTTAGTAAGAGAGTGAATCTTAGCAGTCTTCTTAGAGCAGACGCCTTGTGAGCAGGAGGATCAAAAGAATCAGAGTAAGCGAGTCCGTGCAAGAATGAGAGTAAATGAATGCCGGACTCACCTCTCCTGCAGCTACTTATAGACGTAATCCCGTGTCTGTTTGCACCACAGGTGTGGAGACTGCCAAGCACTGATGTTCTCATTGGTGCATGCTCGTGTTAAGGAGAGCCGGATTCCTTCCCCATGCCCTTATCACTAAGGTGTTACGCAGCTGTTATATAACAGGTATTTCTCATAGTTACAGAGAGTTCAAAGCTTCACTCTCGCATCTCCCTTCCTGGGAGTTATATGGTCTACTGCATGGATAGATGGGGAAGTTGATAGATGGGGAAGTTAACCACCCAAGGGTCTGTAACAAACTGGTCTACATACAGGTTGGCCAACATAAGGAACTAGACTGCTATACTGATGTTTAGATGGGGTGCACATCTGGCCTATGAAAATTTGGCCAAGTTAAGGAGGTCATCAATGTAGAAAGATGGTCCATTCTGGAAGTTCTATTATACATAATATTCATCCCAACTTATAAAAAATATCTAAGCTCTTTGCATACTATAGTAAGGATACTCAGAAGTGAGCAGGTCTTTTTACATTGAGAATAGCAGAATCCATTACACAGTTACTTATCATGACCTTAATGATTCTCATTGTATAATTTCACTCTTAGAGAAAACCCAGTTTCTAAAGTTATGAGAAACAGAAATTAATATTTTTACTTGATTTCAATCAATTAATTTGCATGATTTATAGAAGAATAAGGAAACGAGAGCTCCTGTGTTTTAGAAAGACTATATCTCATACCTATCAAGGTGATAGGTCAGAATTATGTTAATGCACACACGAATGGTAAAAACAAAGTAATCAACACAAGTTCGTTAGCTGAGCCGTGTTCTTAGATTCTAACAAGGCCTCGAATAAAATGGCTTTAATTTTGCTAATCTAAAGATTTATTAGATACCCCTATCGCTCCCTATCTTTCAGCAATTCATAATTATTTTGTGGTGCTGCCAACTACACTGTGGCCACAGGCGTTTTTACAAATAATTTAAATGTAAAAATTGCAGCATGGGGGTTCCTGTGACTCCCTTTCATCGCACACAGGGTTCACAGTGGGAAGATACAATGACAGATCATTTCTAGGTAGAGTCAAGATGAAAAGTGTGCTCCAATTACTGCAGAAAATTCCAGTGATAAAATGATGGGGGTTTTGTGCTTAAATTGGCAACTCAAAAGAAAAGGCCAGGTCTGGTATATGTTTGAGTGTAAAGTGAGCTTATTAATTTGGCTTATTACACATGAATATAACAAATAGCTCATTTCTGATATACTTTCTGATTTTTATTCCAGGTAAAACAATTTATTAAATTCAGAAAAAGTGGCCCAAGATTTTATATGGTCATTATTTTCAGGTAAATTAGGCTCATCTGAGATGAATGATGTCTTTCAGATGTATTTTTGGAATTAAATCCTATCCCAATTGTCTCATGTGTATATAAAAACAATTATTACCAGAATTCTTGGAGATAATTGGACCACACATTTCATCTTTATTCTACCTGGGAATAATCTGTTATAGTATCTTTGTGTTGTGAACCTGGTTATAAAACAAACTCACATGAACCCCTCTGCAGCCATTTTTGAATTTAAGTAGTTTATGAAAATACCAATATCCCTTAATGGTATATTAACATATTCTAAAATATATGAAAATTTGGATATGGCTCATATGTCTTTATATTATATATGTGCAAAATATAATTCACTTGCCATAAAACTGGGGTCCTCAAACTTTTTAGTGAACTGGGGGCCAGTTCACTATCCCTAGGACCATTGGAGGGCTGGACTGCAGGCCTGGGATGAGTCAGCTGCTAAGCAGGATGGGCAGCAGTGGCAAAAACACCCAGTGGGCTGGATAAATGTCCTCAGCAGGCTGTATGTGGCCCACAGGCCGTAGTTTGAGGACCCCTGCCATAAAACTTACTCAAAGTTTAAAACATAATTGATTTCAGTATAATCGTGCTTTACTTATTAATAAAAAAATGTTCTAAGAAATGCATCACTAAATTATTTCATCACTGTGCAAACATCACGGAGTGTACTTCCACAAACCTAGGTGGTGTGCCTTATGGGTACCGAGGCAATATGGTGTAACTTATTGCTCCTAGGCCGTAAGCTGTGCAGTATTTTACTGCGCTGAATACTGTAGGCAGTTGTGACACAGTGGTAAGAATCTGTGTGTATAAACTTATATAAACAGAAATGGCATTTGCTTGTGCTATGATGTTGCAATGACTATGACAGGCTTTAAGATTTTTCAGCTCCATTATAATTTCACAGGGTCTCTATCGTGTGTGGTCCACTGATGACCCAAACATTGTGGGGTGCATGACTATATAGTATTCACAGAGTCATGCAACTGTCACTACAATCAATTTTGGAAATGTTTTGTTATTCTCAAACAGAAATTAAGGGTCTCCTCCCTATTTCCCCCCTTCCTAGAGAACCACCTGTCTACTTTGTGTCTCTATAGATTTATCAGTCTGAGCATTGCATGTAAATTAAATCATACAACATGGGGTCTTTTGTGACTGATTCCTTACACGTAGCATGATGTTTTAAAGTTCATTCATCCTGCAGTAGACATCAGTAGCTAGTATTCCACCAGGTGTATATGCTACATGTTATGTATCCATTTGTCAGTTGAGGACCTTTAAGTTCCCCCTCACCATTTTTGACTGCTATGAATAATTCTGTTATGTACATGTTTTTATTTCTCGGGTATCTATTTAGGAGTGAAATTGTGGGATCACATGGAAATTGTACATTGAATCTTTTGAAAACTGTTAGACACACACTCAGGAGCTGTACCATTTTACTAACCGCAGAGTAGGAAGCTTGCAGTTGCTTACTTTCTTACCAATTACTTGTTATTTATCTTTTTGCTTACTCAGCAGTTGTGATGTGTTACTTCATAATACATCAATTGGTAGCAAATGGTCTCAAGTTAACACCAAAGATCACAGAAATGGTGCCAGCCAAGCTGTTCGTGTGTGAGGACTTTGAGGATGCCCATAGTCTGCAACAACTGATCTAAGTAATAACCCAAAAGAGCCACAGAAGAAGTAAAGAGACGAGAAAAGGGCAAAATTTCAATAAGTGATTGATACTGCATTTATTGGGTAGAACATATTTTCTTTTTTCATTTATTGATTGCTAAACATGTGGATGGAAAAGAAACAATAGCAAAAAGAGAACATAGTGAGAGCCAAACGAGCTCCATTTTGTTGTTTACAGCACAAGCCACAGTACAAGCCCCATTCCTAGCTGTTTACCGCATAGCCCTTCTGCCCCAACCTCTGCCAGTGAAACCTGCAGGCCACTCCCTGCTGCCTCTCCCTCACCCCAGGTTGCACAGCCACTGAGCTGTAAACTGAGTCACCTTAGGCAAATAACTGCTATAATAAACAATAAGTTTCTATTACCTTGAAATACAGGTAACCAGGTTGCACTAACTCTAGCCCCTGGTTAAGGGACCCCCCACCCCTCACCTGTACCAATCCAAATTTACCTTTACTAGTGAAATCATCAGCTACCAATGCAAATCCTCCTTTACTTCCTCCTTTACTAATGAAATCACCAACCACCAATGAAAAGTGTACTCATA
>CAUYTI010060069.1:0-13113 GCA_963575145.1 Galago senegalensis
GCCCCCGCCTCCCAAGTAGCTGGGACCACAGATGCCCGCCACAACGCCCGGCTATTTTTTTTTTGGTTGCAGCCGTCATTGTTGTTTGGCGGGTCCGGGCTGGGGATTTGAACCCGCCACCTTAGGTGTACGTGGCTGGCGCCTTAGCCGGTTGAGCTATAGGTGCCGAGCCTGCATTTTCATCTTCTAATGAAAAAACACAACCGCTGGATCTAGCTGGGTACTTGATTCTAAACCCTCTTGAATCCCAGGCAAGGAAAACTTCTGCAACACATGCATTCACACACTCCACAGCCAGTATGTGCAGTGTGACTCAGTTTCCCTAAAGGTAAACTCTAACCCAGAGTGCCCTGTCCTATCCCCTTCCCCAGAAATCAGCTTACACTTTACTTCTCATATATAAAGCCTCTGATTTCTGAGAAGTGGTGGTGGAATAAGCAGATCTGGCCAGCAAGGCTGAATTTTTTCCTGCTCAGAACATCAGAACCCCTTTCAATATTCCCTCCTTTGGTCAGGTGTTGCCACAAAGGAAGCTGAAAGATTGCCAAGTCAGAAATTATCCTCACCTTAAAAGGAGTTTTTTTGCAACAACAACAACAAAAAAAAAAACCCAAACCACCTTGTCTATAAGTTGGGGGAGGGAACGGCTGGGAGGGGGAAAGAAGGGCTGGGAGGGGGAGAGTAAAGGGATACAAATTTGAAAACAGCCAGGCTGTGGGAGGGTTGTATTCCTTCCCTCCCCTCAAGGACAGCCAGATCTGATATGGCTGCTGATAAGACCAAGTTGTTTCACTTCACTGCCCTTACCCAGGTCTCTCCTTATGACATAAGAGTCCCCAACATAACTGGAGACCTTCCTCAGTGTTTGAGGGAGACTGTCACTAGTGTCCTGGCCGGACACTGTCTATGAGGACAAATCTCACCAGGAAAGAGCCCCAAGGTGTTTCAGAGAGCAGAGGCAGACAGAAAAAACCCTTGCTGCCTAAGTGCTATAGTAAGAGCTTTTCTTATAAAAACTATACTTTTATCACCAACATGAGCTTTCCCTATCACAAAAGCTGTAATTTAGCCCCTTCCTGAAAAATGACACCTTTCCCTTTAAAAACAACATATAAATCTGATATAACTGAAATAAACACAGTATAATGCTCACTAACTCACTTAACATCTTTTGTTCAAGGACTAGAGGCTCTTAAATCACTTTATAAATGTAAAAATTCATGTCTGGTCACTTGAAAAGAGAGTCAGGGGAGTATCATTTTCCTTTCCCATCTCAGATCAGCACATTGGAGGAATGTGCCATGGAAAAGCCCATTCTCTCACCACTGGAGGTGGAAAGGTCAGGCCTGCACATATATCAGCTCAGAGAACAGCTTGAGATAAACCCAATGGGAGATTGAGCGATAGTCAATCCTGCACTGTTAGAGGGAAAATCCATAGATATGGAGCTAGACACACTCTCTGATCTAGCACATGCACCTGACATTAGCCACAGGTTCCAGGGCCACAGATCTATAACACAGGGGACTTCAATTTTCTGGAGCCTCCCTGGCTCCTATACCTGTAAGTGGCCAAAGTCAACACTAAATAAATCAGCTTGTCACCTGCCAACCCCTGGCTATCGCCTCAGTTGCCCATGTCTGTCTCCAAATGCAAAGCAGCTAAGCTTCATCTCAGAGCCCTTCCACATCTCGAAAGCAAGTGTCCTGGTCCACCCAAGGCTGAACCACTGTACCATTAGCTCACTTACAGAAACAGGCAAGAGGGTCACCCACTAGTCCAGAGCTCTCCAGTGCCTTCTGGCTCTACACACAAGGAAAGATAGCTCTGCTTCCAACCAGCCAGGAAAACCTGAGATCCCCAAGAGCTCTCCTGGCACAGAATGAGAGCTGGTGGTCATGTAAGCCAGCTCAGAGCCAGAGGCACTTTGTTCCCTGGGGCCCCTCTAGTGTGTTTTCTAGTGAAAAAGACACTATACTACCCCCAGGACAGGCTGTTTGGCACTCCCCTTTACCCCTATTCCTGGCACAGCAAAGAGAACCTAGGTCTCCCGATGACCCGGTCTCACGGTCAAGAAACATCTCATTCCTTACTTAGAGTGCTGAGAGCGAGGGCGGGTAAGGGAGAGCAGCCCCCAAGGTTAGGCTGGCAGGCAGCATCCTGGGGTCCTGTTCTCCGAGAGCCTTGAAGCAGCATCAGAACAACCTGCCTCCTCAACCTCTGTACCTGAGGCATTCATATGTACCCCCAAGGAAACCCTGGAGGAAGAAAGGAGACATAGTAAAGGGAAGGAAGGGGAAGGGGTCTGTTTCTGACTGGGCATAGAAAGAAGAAAAGGCAGACACCCGGGAAAGAGGCCAATGTTTCCCTGCCCTTGCCAGGAATAGGGCTGTAACACTGCCCATCCCAGCTCAGCATCTCCCACCAGAGACCGGGAAGGCAGGCGAAGAGCCGGCAGCCGAGGGGCTGGGCTGGGCCCTGGGGCACGAACCTGGGGAGGGAAGAACGCCTAGGTGTACAGTCCACCATCACCAGATTTTCCATGCACCCTGGGGACAAGGCAGGGGTCGGTTAGGCAGGGCTCCCTCCCCTTCTAGGAAGTCCTCAGCCTCACAAGGTTCTGTAGTTCCCATACCCAAGCTCTGGCTACCCTTCCACCCCGCGTGGCGCCCCCCTCTGCCCTCCCGAGGCGGCCTCACGGGCGCTTTCCGCTCGGAGGAAAGGTGGGGGGATGTCAACCTTCCACTGTCCGAGGTCCCCAGTTGGCCCCTTGCCCTCGCCGCTCCGCGACACCCCTTTGTTTCAGGCGGGGAAAGTTGCCAATGCGCACCCCCTTCCCCAACACGCCCCCCTGCGCGCCCATCCCCCGCAGGGAATCCGAGCCGGACGCACCACCTAATCTGCCGCTAGCTCTCAAACCCGGACAGCCGCCTCGAAACCGAAAGCAAAGAGGAAGTGGGATCGCGAAGCGCCCCCAGCCCGGTCGCCCCGTCTTCCCCATCACCGCCCCCATCGCCTGCGCTCCCCGCGCTTGGCGCTGCCCGCCCAGTGCGGCCACCTCTCTGGACCGTGGAAAGGCCTCTCTGCGGGCATCGCGGGCACCTACCCGTGCGGGGCAGGGACCGCGGGCGGGGGCAGAGCAGGGCCGACCGCCTGCCGGGCGCAGGTGCCGCCAGGAGGGCCGTCTCCGCGGCTGGCTCCCGCTCCTCCTCCCGCGCCGGGACTCGGGGCGCTCTTCTGCGCCGCCTGCTCCCCGCCCCCACGCCAGGCGCTCGGGCTCCCCCCGCGCCGACTTGCCGGCCGTGCCTCCCCCACGCCGCGGCCCTCCCGCGCCGCGCCTAGTCCCGCATTGTGTGGCCGCGGCGGCGCGGGGGCCGGGGGGTTGCAGCCGCCGCTGCCCGGGCGGAATGGAGCCCCCGGCGGCGGCGGCGGCGGCGGCGGCACTCACCCATAGTACGGATGCGCGCACACTGCACATGCTCGCGTCTGACAGGCGCTCTGCCCCCGGCCCAGCTTAACTCCTTGCTCACCCGCTTGCCCGCCGGGCCCGCTTCCCCCACTAGCCCGGTCGCCTCCGCCTGCCGGGAGATCGCCCCTCCTCTGACACCTAGAGGCGCGCCCCTGCCCCGGCCGCGGCGCAGGTGGCTGCGGTGCCGGGCTCCTAGATCCTCCTGCCCCCGCCACCCTGCCTGCATCTGAGGTGTCTGTCGGGCCCGGGAGGAGAGGACTAACCCCGGCTCCCCACCTGCTGGCTTGTGGGAGTTGTGCGGACCGGGTGTACAGCGTCCACTGTGGCTATCATGCAGGCCTGGGCTACCCTGAGGCCCGCGGTCCCCACGGTTGGCAGCTCTGTGTTCCATGTGGTTCGTTCGTTGAAACGGCCATGCAAGGTTCTTTTTTATTATCCCCATTTCCAAGATGGAGAAACTGAGCTTATGGAATTTAAGGAATTTGCCTAAGGCAAGGCCTGAACCTCCAAGGCCCATAATTTTGTTCAGCGATTAAAGGGAGTATGTTCCTTCTGAGGTCAATCTAGATTCTTTTATTAGAAAGTGAAAAATAACGAATGTTATCTGGGAGGCCTGGAGATTCTAGAGTATGTTCATTTTTATTTTCTTGAGATGGAGTCCGCTATGTTATCCAGCCTAATCTGGAACCCCGGGGCTCAAGTGTTCTCCCCCCACCCCCGTGTCCTGAGTAGCCCAGATTACAGACCTGTGGGCCACCAAGTCTGGCTAGGACATTCCAGAATATGTACTGTGAGAAATCGGGATTAAGGCCCTTTCTTGAGACTGGTCCCTCTGACTGGTCCTGGGTCCTGCAGAAAGGCTGAATAGGGAGTGGGAATGGAATCCAACCCCATCCTCACACCCTTTTCTAATTCTCATACAAACCCTATGTGTGCCCAGGCCTGATCTAAAGGGTATGATGGCTGCTTCTCAACCTAGGAGATGGGGTTGGTGGAGAGAAGATATGAGACTCTGCAGCCCTAGCTCTTTTTATAACATGCCACAGTTACAGGGTTCAAGGACGCACAAAGACTTCTAAGAAAAGGATCCAGCCAGCCTCAGGGTGGCTCCCACCTGTAATCCTAGCACTCTAGGAGGCCAAGGCTGGAGGATCCCTGGAGTTCAGGAGTTCAAGACCAGCCTAAGCAAGATCAAGACCCCATCTCTACTAAAAAAGAAAAAAAAGAAAAAGAAGAAAGAAAAGAAAGAAAAAAATTAGCTGAGCATTGTGGTTGACTGCACTCAACCCAGGGAGAGAGTGACTTGGGGGGGGGGGGACGAAAAGGATCCTGAGGTTCATCCTGGTCTAGCTCCACTTTGGGTGAGAAGCTAGGCTGCTAGGCTGTTTTCCTATCTGAAATTAAACTTTTTTTTTTTTTTTTTTTTTTTGAGAAACAAGATCTAGCTCTGTTGTCCACATTAGTGAAGTGGCATGGCCTGATCATACCTCACTGCAACCTTGAACTCCTGGCCTTAAGCAATCTTCCCACCTCAGCCTCCTGAGTGGCTAGGACTATAGGTCGTACCACCATGCCTAGGTAACCAAAAAAATTTTTTGTAGGGATAGGGGTCTCAATATGTTGCCTAGGCTAGCCATGAATTCCTGGACTTGAGCAATTCTTCCCACCTCAGCTTCCCACAGTGCTGGGATTATAGGGCAGCCGTGCGCCTGGCCTGAACCTAATCTTAATTTGATTTTGCACCTAGTGATTCTAATGGCCCATGGGCCCTAGATCTTTCACCAAACTGTTCCTGGACAGGATGTTCAAAGTCAAACAAAGGTACTTCCCAAAGTTGGCGCTGGGCCAATGTGGACAAGGAGTTCTAAGCCCATCACCACACATACTCTGTTCTTGGACTGGCCAAGCCATTCTGCAGAAAGAAAGCCGGGTTTCTTTTTTTTTGAGACAGAGCCTCAAGCTGTTGCCCTCAGTAGAGTACTGTGGCATCACAGCTCACAGCAATCTCCAACTCCTGGGCTCAAGCGAGTCTCTTGCCTCCGCCTCCCAAGTAGCTGGGACCACAGGCGCCTGCCACAACACCCGGCTATTTTTTGGTTACAGCCGTCATTGTTATTTGGCAGGCCCGGGCTAGATTCAAACCCTCCACCTTAGGTGTGTAGGTGTGTGTGGCTGGCACCTTAGCCACTTGAGCCACAGTCACTGAGCTCTTTTTTTTTTTTTTTTCTAAGCTCTGAGTTTCTGACCAGAGCAAAGGGGGTAGTGTTGAGTCCATAAACCAGTATAGGAAACACACAGCCATGTGGTGCCAGTGGCAGGAGTGCTTAGCTTCTCTGAGTTTATTTCCTTTTCTGTGAAATGGAAATGTCACTTACACTGTAAGTATACTTTAATGATCCAGTGACATAATGCATGTAAAGTCCTCAGCACTCTGTAGGCATTTGATAATGGGAAACTCTTTTCTGTGATGGTGGTGGGAGATCAGGAGGGAAGTTAGGCAGGGAGAAGAGAGAAAGGTGCAGGGCTACAAGCGGGCATGTGGGCTGTCGTCCCACATGGTCAGAGAGGCAGGAGACAGCTCTCTCTCAGGGACACCTGGGTGAGAAGTGGCTTCAGTTAGTCGGACAGCAAGGTCCACCTGACAAAGAGGAGCATCCCCTGCATGCCTTGCAGCGGAGGCATAGTACTCCCACTCCAGTGCTCTATCTAAGGCTGGCAGCTGGCTGGGCTCTCTCCCAGGCTCTGGGAGGCAGCATTGTGTAGAAGAAAGCATAATAGGCTGGAAAGGCTTCAGAAGATCTGAAAGCCCAGCAACTTATCCATTAGGCACTGCAGGTGCAGTGCCTAGCACCAGTAATATTGTCAGAGGCCCACAAAAATGTTTGAATTACTTTCTTTTTTTTTTCTAAGATAGAGTCTGCACTCTGTCACCTAGCATAGAGTGTCTTGGCATCATAGCTCACAGCAACTTCAAACTCTTAGGCTGAAGAGTTCTTCTTGCCTCAGTTTTTCTATTTTTATTTGTTATTTATTTATTAATTTTTGCAGTTTTTGGCCGGGGTCAGATTTGAACCCACCACCTCTGGTATATGGGGCTGGTGCCCTACTCCTTTGAGCCACAGGAACCACCCTAGTTTTTCTATTTTTAGTAGAGATAAAGTCTCACTCTTGTTCAGGCTGATCTCGAACTCCTGAGTTCAAGCAATCCAGCCGCCTCTGCCTCCCAGAGTGCTAGGATTACAGATGTGAGCCACTGCGTCCAGCCTGAATTTCCTTTAAAATCAGAGGCAGGCTGGGCACAGTGGCTCATACCTGTAATCCTAGCATTCTGGGAGGCCGAGGTGGGTGGATTGCCTAAGCTCACAGGTTCGAGACCAGCCTGAACCAGAGAGAGACCTCATCTCTAAAAATAGCCAGGTGTTGTGGCAGGCACCTGTAGTCCTAGCTACTCAGGAGGCTAAGACAAGAGAATCACTTGAGCCCAAGAGTTTGAGGTTGCTATGAGCTATGACGCCACAACACTCTACTGAGGGTGACAAAGTTAGACTCTGACTCAACAACAAAAAAAAAAAATCAGAGGCAAAAATAAACTTTGAGGTCAAAGAAAATGTTTTCATATATAATACTGGTATTTTCATCCTATATAGAAGCCAATATTTTGGTTACAGAATCAAAAAAAAAAAAAAAAAGAAGGAAGAGTTAGGAACTAAAGCGCAAGACTTACTGTCATCCAGTCTCTACTGCATCTCACTCTCCCACAGACTTAACACCATGACCTGGATTGCCTTCATTCCTTATATTAGGGATCATTTTTTCCTAACAAAAATGTATGTAGTGCTTCACAATTGATGTATTTTCAGTGTTTGGAGAGGGTAGCTCTTTTTAATCATCTTTTTATAAGTGTAGAAATTAAGGCTCAGACAGGTTTTATGGCTTGGTCAAGGTTGCATTGTTTGCTAATAAAGGCAAAATGCAGTTCAAACGCAAGTCTTTTTTTTTTTTTTTTGAGACAGAGCCTCAAGCTGTCCCCCTGGGTAGAGTGCTATGGCTTCATGCTCACAGCAACCTCCAACTCCTGGGCAAGCAAGTCTCCTGCCTCAGCCTCCCAAGTAGCTGGGACCACAGGCGCCCGCCACAACGCCCGGCTATTTTTGGGTTGCAGCCATTATTGTTGTTTGGTGGGTCTGGGCTGGATTTGAACCCGCCACCTTAGATGTATGTGGCTGTCGCCTTAGCCACTTGAGCCACAGGCACCGAGCCTCAAATGCAAGTCTTCCAGCGTCTCATCCAAGGTCCTTTCTATTTGCACCAAGAAGATTTCAAATAAGATCAGGTGTATAGTGCTCACTTCTGCAGCACATTTACTAAAATTGGAAGGATACAGAGAAGATTAGCATGGCCCCTGTGCAAGGATGACACGTAAATTAGTGAAGTGTTTCATATTTTTTTTCTGCGCTGCTGGTGGGAATGCAAACTCTAATACGTTCCTTTTGGAAAGATGTTTGGAGATCACTTAAGGATCTAAAAATAGACCGACCTGCCATTTGATTCTTCAATTCCTCTACTAGGGATATATCCAGAAGACCAAAAATCACTTGATAACAAAGATATTTGCACCAGAATGTTTATTGCAGCCCAATTTATAATTGCTAAGTCTTGTAAGAAGCCCAAGTGCCCATTGACCCATGGATGGATTAATAAATTATAGTATATGTACACCATGGAATATTATGCAGCCTTAAAAAAGATGGAGACTTTTCCTCTTTCTTTACATAGATGGAGCTGGAACATATTCTTCTTAGCAAAGTATCTCAAGAATGGAAGAAAAAGTATTCAATGTACTCAGCCCTACTAAACAATTTATAGCTTTCATATGAATCCTATAACCCAACTATAGCCCAAGAAGAAGGGGAAAGAGGAGAGGGAGGGGCCGGGAGGGGGGAAGATGGATAGAGGGAGGGTAATTGGTGAGACCACACCTATGGTGCATTTTACAAGGGTACATGTTAAATTTTCTAAGTGTAGAGTATAAATGTCTGAACACAATAACTGAGAAAATGCCATGAAGGCTATGTTAACCAGTTTGATGAAAATATTTCAAATGGTATATAAAACCAGGACAGTGTACCCCATGATTGCATTAATGTACACAGCTATGATTCAATAAAAAATAAAATAAAATAAAATAAAAAGATCTGGTGTATATAGGGGAGAACAGTCTGCTGCAAAAAAAAATTTTTTTCAGTTTTTTTTGGGGGAGGAGTGGGGGAGAAAAAGTGAGACAGTCTTACTCTGTAGCCCAGACTGAAATGCAGTGGTACAGTCATAGCTCACTGCAGCCTTAAACTCCTGGGCTCAAAAGTGATCCTCCTATTCACCCTCCAGAATAGCAAGGACTACAGGCTTGTGCCGACATGCCCAATGCCCAGCTATTTTTTTTTTTTGTAGAGATGGAGGTCTCCTTCTGTTGCCATGGCTAGTCTCAAACTCCTGACCTCAAGCAACCCTCCCAAAGTGAAGTGGACTTTAAATACATCATCTGCAGCAATGTGTAGAACCTCCCACCTTTCTTTTCTTTTCTTTTTTTTTTTTTTGAGACAGAGCCTCAAGCTATCCCCCTGGGTAGAGTGCTATGGCATCACAGCTCACAGCAACGTCCAACTCCTGGGCTCAAGCGAGTCTCCTGCCTCAGCCTCCCAAGTAGCCGGGACCACAGGCGCCTGCCACAACGCCCAGCTATTTTTTGGTTGCAGCCGTCATTGTTATTTGGTGGGCCCAGGCTGGATTTGAACCCGCCACCTTAGGTGTATGTGGCTGGCCCCTTAGCCACTTGAGCCACAGGCGCCGAGCCATTCTTTTTTTTTTTTTTACAGAGTGTCACTTTGTTGCCCTTGGTAGAATGCCATAGCGTCACAGCACATAGCAGCCTCTAGCTCTTGGGTTTAGGCAATTCTCTTGCCTCAGCCTCCTGAGTAGCTGGAACTACAGGCACCTGCCACAACTCCTGGCTATTTGTTGTTGCAGTTTGGCCAGGGCCAGGTTTGAACCCGCCACCCTCTGTATATGGGGCTGGCACCCTACTCACTGAGCCACAGGCACCACCCAGAATCTCCCACTTTTCACCCAAAGAATGTTGTAAGCTAACTCAGTGCCTGTAGCTCAAGCAGCTAAGGCACCAGCCACATACACCAGAGCTGGCAGGTTCAAATCCAGCCTGGGCCCTGCCAAACAACAATGACAACTACAACCAAAAAAAAAAAAACGGGCATTGTGGCAGGTGCCTGTAGTCCCAGCTACTCAGGAGTCTGAGGCAGAAGAATCACCTAAGCCCAAGAGCTGGAGGTTGCTGTGAGCTGTGACACCACAGCACTCTACCGAGGGTGCAAAGTGAGACTCTGTTTCTTAAAAAAAAAGAAAAAAAAAGACCACCACCACAACAAAAAGAATGTTGAAAGCTGCATGCAAAGTTATGGGAAAGTGTGGAGAGGATGACCCTGGGTACGGGTCAGTGCAGTAATTGTGGTCCTAGTGATTCAAGTACAGTTGAAGGTTGGGGACCCTGGGACAAACCAAGCTCCACTAAATGAACACATAGCAAAGGCTGCCAGCCCCTGGTTTGGCACTTGAGGAGCAGTATGGTGGAAGGGGCCGGCATGTCCTGAGTTTGAGTTCAAACTCCACATCTTCATTGCTTGTCATGGCAATAATACTCACCCCCTAGGGCTGGTGAGAATGAGTAACATGACCCATGGAAGGAGCTTAGCATAATGCCAGACACAAAGTGCAGAGGCAATAAGCGGCAGCAACTCCACCGTCACGTCAAGTCTCCGCCACAGTACACAGTAAGTGGTAGTTCTCATCACACCTCTCTTCTACCACCAGGCAGGGACAAGAAGAATCTTTTGTCATCTCCAACGTACTTTGAACATGTTAGGTTCTTAGACTTATTTTTTAAAAGCCAAAAACTTTCCTGTCCTTATTCCAAAGCAAACCATCCATAAAAGGGCTGCTCTTGTCCACCATAAGTAATTTTCCTGATAACCTTCTAAAGGAATCAGAAAGATTTCTTTATGCTTGTTAGAGAAGATCGGTTCCCTGGGGGCTGCCCTCTGACCACAAGTCAGTAGAGATGTGGCTCAAGAGGGTGATTTCAGTGGAGGGACTGGCCTGCAGCCAGATCAGAAAGGGTCTGAGAGGGAGCCAGAGGGTGGGAATTAGAGATCAAGGGAAGATCACATACAGCCTGTCTCAGATGCTGTGATAAGAAAGGGAACAGGGGCAGAAGCAGAAGGGGCAGAAAGTCAAAGGCAAAATCTTGAATGTGGAATTATTTGGATCAGCATTACAGGAAAACGAGCTGGTTGAGAGAGAACTGGGGGAGAGGGGTGTGTGTGTACGGCCGGGGAGAGGAGGTCAAGGTAACATGCTGGCATTTGAAAATAGAGGGAGTCTATTTGCAACTGCTTCTTTTTGAAATAGGAAGGAAAGGAGCATGAAGAGGCTAAGGAGTGTGAACGTGTATTATTTAGAACGCTTTGACTACAAGCAATAGAAATTGACTTTTGCTATCTTGCTAAAAATAATTACTGGAAGGATATGATCATGTGGCTCACAAATTTGAAGAGAGTGCTAGCAAAACAAGCCTGAAAAGACTAGGAGTGGCCCAGCTTTGGGAGTATAGGTAATGGGGAGTAATTGAGAGTGTTCTCAGGGCTCTGCCCCCAGAACAATTAGACTCTAATCTTATCACTCCTGCTCAAGTATAAAGAGCCAACTTGCCCTAAACTGATTCATGTATCCACTTTCCCTCTTGTCTAGGGAAGGGTCCAGCAAGACGCCCTGTATAAGTCCTAGCACCGGACATCAGAAGAGGTGAACAATGAAAGAAATTAAGGGGCTGTTACCAAAAGGGAGAGAAAGGCCGCTAAGTAGTTCCCAGACAGCAATGTCCATGAAAAAGGCAGCATAGGGATGTTATACCTAATTCCATCTCCATCAGATTCTTTTCTAAAGAGAAACTTCTATTTTCTTCTTTTTAGAGACAAGGTATTGGTCTGCTGCTGAGACTAGAGTGCAGTGGTGTGACCATACTCACTGTAGGCTCAAACTCGTACTCAGGTGGTCCTCCTACCTCAGACTCCCCAGTAGCTGGGACTACTGGCGTACATGACCAAGTCCAGCTAAATTTTTTTTTATTAAATCATAGCTGTGTACATTAATGCAATCTCAGGGTACAATGTGCTGGTTTTATATACACGTTGAAATATTTTCATCAAACTGGTTAACATGGCCTTCACGGCATTTTCTTAGTTATTGTGTTAAGACATTTGTATTCTACATTTAGTAAATTTCACATGAATGCTTCTAAGATGCACTGTAGGTGTAGTCCCACCAATTACCCTCCCTCCACCCAGCCTCCTCCCTCCCCTCCCCTCCCTATTCCCTTTCCCCACATTCTTGGGCTAGAATTGGGTTATAGCTTTCATATGAAAGCTATAACTTGGTCTCATAGTAAGCCCAGCTAATTTTTAAAAAGAATTTTCTAGAGGCTAGGCTCAGTGGCTCACCCCTGTAATCCCAGCACTTGGGAGGCTGAGGTGGGTAGCTTGCCTGAGTTCACAGGTTCAAGACCAGCCTGAGTCTGATCGAGACCCCCATCTCTAAAAATAGCCAGGCGTCGTGGTGGGCACCTCTAGTCCCAGCTACTTGGGAGGTTGAGGCAAAAGAATTGCTTAAGCCCAAGAGTTTGAGGATGCTGTGAGCTGTGAAGCCATGACACTCTGCCAAGGGTGACAAGTGAGACTCTGTCTCAAAAAAATTTTCTCACTATGTTACCCAGCTGGCCTTGCACTCCTGGCCTCAATTAATCCTCCCAAACTGTGGGGATTACAGTTACGAGCCACCAGACCTGGCTGTACTGTTTCCAGTCATTTTAGGTTTACAGCAAAATTGAGCAAAAGGTGCAGAGAGATTTCCTTCATGGTCTCTGCCCCCACAACTGCACGGCCTTCCCCGTTATCAACACACCCCCCCAGAGTGGGACATTTCTTACAACGATGAACCTATAGGGACACGCCTTTATCACCAAATTTCCATAGTTTACAATAGAGTTCACTCTTAGTGTTATACATTTTAAGGATTTAGATGAGTGTATAATGACATATATCTGCCATGATAGTATCATATGGTATGTAAATATTTTCATTGCCATAAAAATCCTCTTGGTCCTGTACATTCATCTCTTCTTCCCCAGTAACCCCAGACAACTACTGATCATTTCACTGTCTTTATAGTTTTGCCTTTTTCAGAATGTCATATAGTTCATAGGCTTTTTGAATTGCCTTCTCTCGTCGGTAGTAGGCATTTAAGTTTCTTCCATGCCATTTCATAGAGTGATAGCTCATTTCTTTTGGCACTGAATAATATTCTATTGTCTAGATGTACCACAGTTTATTTATCCATTCACCCACTGAAGGACATCTTGAGTGCTTCCAAGTTATGGCATTAAAAATACAGCTACTGGCTCGGCGCCTATAGCTCAACCGGCTAAGGCGCCAGCCACGTACACCTAAGGTGGCGGGTTCGAATCCCCAGCCCGGACCCGCCAAACAACAATGACGGCTGCAATCAAAAAATAGCCGGGC
>CAUYTI010060070.1:0-15532 GCA_963575145.1 Galago senegalensis
TAAGTAATGAGTAAAGTAAGTAATGAGTAAAAATAAGTAATGAGTAAAGTAAGTAATGAGTAAAAATAAGTAGGTTTCATAGAAGTACTGCATACATTGGATACTTTTTCCTCCATTCTTGAGACATTTTACTCAGGAGAATATGTTTCAGGTCCCTCCATGTAAACATAAAAGAGGTGAAGGCTTCATCTTTTTAAAGGCTGCATAGTATTCCGTGGTATACTTATACCACAATTTATTAATCCATTCATGGGTCGACGGGCACTTGGGCTTCTTCCATGACTTGGCTATTACAAATTGAGCTGCAATGAATAATCTGGTGCAAATATCTTTTTTGCAAAGTGATTTTTGGTCTTTTGGATATACTCTTAGTAGAGGAATTGCAGCATCTAATGGCAGGTCAAATGTTAGACCCCTGAGTGTTCTCCAAACTTCTTTCCAAAAGGAATGTACTAGCTTGCATTCCCACCAACAGTGCAGAAATGTTCTCTTTTCTCCATATCCACGCCAACATCTGTAGTTTGGGGATTTTGTTACCTGGGCTACTCTTACTGGAGTTAGATGGTATCTCAAAGTGGTTTTTATTTGCATTTCTCTGACGATTAAAGAAGATGAGCATTTTTTCATGTGTCTGTATACCATGTGCCTTTCTTCTTCAGAGAAGCTTCTGTTCAGGTCTCTTGCCCATAGTGAAATGGGACCACTTGTTCTTTTCTAATTAATAAGTTTGAGTTCTGGCTCAGCGCCTGTGGCTCAAGCAGCTAACGCGCCAGCCACATACACCTAAGATGGCAGGTTCGAATCCCCAGCCTGGGCCCGCCAAACAACAATGATGGTTGCAACCAAAAAATGGCCAGGCGTTGTGGCGGGTGCCTGTAGTCCCAGCTACTTGGGAGGCTGAGGCAGGAGACTCGCTTGAGCCCAGGAGTTGGAGGTTGCTGTGAGCGTGATGCCACGGCACTCTACCCAGGGGGATAGCTTGAGGCTCCCTCTCAAAAAAAAAAAAAACAAAAGTTTGAGTTCTCTGTGAATTCTTGTTATCAGACCTTTGTCAGAAACATAACCTGCAGATATCCTCTCCCATTCTGAGGGCAGTCTGCTTGCTTTACTTACTGTGTTCTGGCAGTACAGAAGCTTTTTAGTTTGATCAGATCCCAGTAACGTATTTTAGGTATTGCTTCAATTGCCCTGAGGCTCTTCCTCATAAAGTTTTCTCCCAGACCAATTTCTTTATTTTATTTTATTTTTTGAGACAGAGCCTCAAGCTGCCCCCCTGGGTAGAGTGCTGTGGCATCACATCTCACAGCAACCTCCAATTCCTGGGCTCAAGCAAGTCTCCTGCCTCAGCCTCCCAAGTAGCTGGGACCACAGGCACCCACCACAACACCTGGCTATTTTTAGGTTGCAGCCATCATTGTTGTTTGGCGGGCCCAGGCTGGATTCGAACCCGCCACCTTAGTTGCATGGGGCTGGCGCCTTAGCCACTTGAGCCACAGGCGCCGAGCCACCAATTTCTTCAAGTTTTTCTCCTGCACTGTTTCCAAGAATCTTTATGGTTTCATGTCTTAGGTTTAGATCGTTTACCCAGTGAGTCAATTTTTGTTAGCGGTGAAAGGTGCGGGCCCAGTTTCAGTCTTCTACAAGTTGCCAGCCAATTCTCTCAGCACCATTTGTTAAATAAGGCGTCTTTCCCCCAATTTAAGTTTTTTTTTGTTGTTGTTTGTTTTTTGAGACAGAGCCTCAAGCTGTCCCCCTGGGTAGAGTGCTGTCGCTTCACATCTCACAGCAACCTCCATCTTCTGGGCTCAAGCGAGTCTCCTGCCTCAGCCTCCCAAGTAGCTGGAACCACAGGCGCCCGCCACAATGCCCGGCTAATTTTTGGTTGCAGCCATCATTGTTGTTTGGCAGGCCCAGGCTGGATTCGAACCTGCCACCTTAGGTGCATGTGGCTGGCGCCTTAGCCACATGAGCCACAGGCGCCAAGCCCCCAATTTAAGTTTTTGATAGGCTTATCGAAGATCAAATGATAAGTGCCTGGGTTCATCTCTTGATTCTCAGTTCTATTCCATACAAGGACCTAGTTTTAAGGCTGGGCTCGGTGGCTGTCGCCTGTAATCCTAACACTTTGGGAGGCCCAGGCATGTGGATTACCTGAGCTCACAAGTTCGGGACCAGCCTGAGCCAGAGCTAGCCTCCTCTTTAAAAAAAAAAAAAAAATAGCCCAGTGTTGTGGTGGGTGCCTGTAGTCTCAGCTACTTGGGATGCTGAGGCAAAAGAACTGCTTAAGCTCAAGAGTTTGAGATTGCTGTGAGCTATAAGGCCGTGGCACTCTACCGAGGACGACAAACCGAGACTGTCTCAAAAAAAAAAAAAAGACTCAGTTTTAGTATTTTTTCTTTTTCTTTCTTTTCTTTTCTTTTTTTTTTTTTTGAGACAGAGCCTCAAGCTATCCCCCTGGGTAGAGTGCCATGGCATCACGCTCACAGCAACCTCCAACTCCTGGGCTCAAGCGAGTCTCCTGCCTCAGCCTCCCAAATAGCTGGGACCACAGGCGCCCGCCACAACGCCTGGCCATTTTTTGGTTGCAGCTGTCATTGTTGTTTGGCGGGTCCGGGCTGGGGATTCGAACCCGCCACCTTAGGTGTATGTGGCTGGCGCCTTAGCCGCTTGAGCCACAGGCGCCGAGCCAGTTTTAGTATTTTTTCATTTTTAATCTTTCAAGGGCCTGGGTACCTTGCTCTCCACCCGCATTGGCAGCAGGGCCAGACAGCCCCTCCCTCTGGGGGCAGGTTGCAGCTCCTGGGTGGTCCCCCACCACCCCAGCGGCCCTTCTGCCTTCGCCATCTGCACTGCCTGGCTCAGGCCTCCCCCGGAACGGCCGGAGACCTCCCTACACCCCGTTATCTGCTCACGCAGAAGCTGAGGGTACCGACCCTCTGGTAGGCTGCCCTCACCCCCGCAATCTCCTGACAGACTCACGCATCCTACTGGGCGAGTCTGGCGCCCCTCGGGCCCTGTCTCCTGGCGGGAGCCGCGCCCTCCGCTGCGCACCCGAACCCTCCACCGCACACCTACGCCCTAGTGTGATTCAAAAGCGCTCCCGAAACAATCTAAAGTCAAATTTATCCCAACACAGGCTCCTCCTGCGCCGCAGCTGGCGGCCAGGCACCGCCTCTAAGACCCACCGAGGGGGCTGCCCATCCGCTCCCCCTTGAGGAAGGGACACCAGTCCTAGGTGTGATCGCTTCGCTGCCCCGCCTTCCTCGGATCCCGCGGTGTCTCCCCAGGCCTTAGGGGAACCGAGGCTACAGCCCCGTGGCCTCGCTAGCTGCGGCTAAGCTCATAAGGTCAGTTCCTCTTCTGGCCCGCACCCCTACCCGCCCCTCCCCGCCCAGTGAAGCCCAGTCTGCTCCGCTGGGTTCCTCGGGCCCAGGGAGAGCGGAGGGCGCGGGGCTGCGCTGCCCCCTGTCCTGCCTGTTCCAGAAGAGGGGGCTGCGGAGCCCGGACGGCTCCTGGGAAGGTGAGCTCTGGGCGGCCCTCGTTTGTTCGTCTCAGCCTCCGTCAGGTCCCTCACTGGGGCCTCCCAGGGCCGAGCAGCCCTTCTCGGGAATACCCGGGTGGGTCCTACTGGGCGGTGCCTTCCTCTAGTAGGCTCAGCTGGCGGGGGCTCGGTGTATGCAGGGGGCAGACACAGCAGCCGGGCGGTGGTGACTCTGTGGACAGAGGGGCGGGGCGGAGGTGGGACCCCAGGGTTCTGTGAACATGGGAGATAGAAGGACTCAATCCTAGGACCCCTGCCTGTGAAGCACACACTGGGGTCCAGACCTAAAAGGACCCCGCCCGTGCAGTCGCTTTGCTGCTGGGGAGGTTTGTGGAGGATGAGTACGGAAGGGCCTCTGGAGAAGTGAGGAGGGGATAAAGGGCAGGAGACTGAGCCAGCCCAGAGGGGGCCTGAGTCAGCTTTTGCTGCTGACCCTAGACTGTCCACAGGCTCCTCCCAGTATACATACCACCCTTGCCTGTGGCCAGCACTTGTGGGCGCTTTGGGTGTGTACCAGGGAGCTGTGGCTGGGCGCCCCTGTCCTAGCCTTGCACCACACACCTAGTCAATTCAGGAGGTGGGTACTGCATGGCCAGATGGTGTCCCCTTTTGTATGCCTTCCCTCACCATCCCCTTGCTTCAGTCAGTGGGTGGCCTGTGACCCTCTGCTCTGTGATTCTGGGGTGTGATGCCCACCCCACAGCTCAGTGCTGGCATGAGGCTCTGTTGTCTTCCCACTGCCCTATCAGGCTTGTTTAGTTGCAGACCACAGTGAGAGCTGGACAAATCTTCTTGACTACTAGGTAGGGGGTTGGGGGGGGGAAGAACCTGGACCAGGTCTCAGATCACAGGCCCTGGATGTTGGTCAAAGGAATGAGATTTCGAAATTTAACTATATTGGCTGGGCGCCCCTAGCTCAGTGGTTAGGGAGCTGGTTACATGCTCTAGAGAGGGAGGTTCGAACCCACCCCGGGCCTGCTAAACAAACAAAAAATAGCTGGGCGTTGTGACAGGTGCCTGTAGTCCCATCTACTAGGGAGGCTGAGGCAAGAGAATGGCTTAAGCCCAAGTTTGAGGTTGCTGTGAGCTGTGATGCCATGGCAGTCTACAGAGGGTGACATAGTGATTCCCTGTCTTTTTTTTTTTTTTTGAGACAGGGCCTCAAGCTATCCCCCTGGGTAGAGTGCCATGGCATCACACTCACAGCAACCTCCAACTTCTGGGCTCAAGCAAGTCTCCTGCCTCAGCCTCCCAAGTAGCTGGGACTACAGGTGCCTGCCACAACCTCTGGCCATTTTTTTGGTTACAGCCATCATTGTTGTTTGGCGGGCCCAGGCTGGAGATTCGAACCTGCCACCTTAGGTGTATGTGGCTGGCGCCTTAGCCGCTTGAGCCACAGGCACTGAGCTGATTCCCTGTCTCAAAAAATAAAAAAATAAAAAAGGGCAGCGCCTGTGGCTCAAAAGGGTAGGGGGCCAGTCCCATATGCCGGAGGTGGTGGGTTCAAACCCAGCTCTGGCCAAAACCTACAAAAAAAAAAAATAATAATAATAAATAAATAAATAATTAAAAAAAAAGAAAAAGAAGCTTTGTGTAGAGACTTAATGTTCAACATGGAGCTCTGAGGCATATGTGATGATTTAAAGTAAATGAAATAAATCAAAATTAAGTCTCACTGGCCACATGCCAAGGGCTCAGTGACCACATGTGGCTGTGGCTGTTGTGCTGGACAGTATAGTTCTAGAACATTCTGCCATCTCAGGTGCTCTGCACAGGGCTGCTGAAGGCAGTAAGGGGTGTGTCTGCCACTGTAAGAGTCTAAAGTAAACCCAGATGGATCAGAGAGAGCTGGGCAAAGAACAGGCAAAAGTACCTGTTCTTGTAACTACAATGGGACAGTGCTGCCTAGGCTGGAAGGAAAAGACCTTTCTGGGAGACTGGTGACAGAGATGGCAGGCATTGCAGATGCAGCCTGCCAAGACAGGTCCATCTGGGTTCAGCCAGTGAGTGCTAGGATGGGGCCATGACATCATGGTACTCATGGAGCAAGATGAAGGCCTTAGGCTCTAGCAGAGCTGCAGAGGCAAAGGCTCAGGACCAGCGGGGCACCGGGCCTTGTCAGACAATTTGCTGGACTCTTTTTAAAGGGAGCACCTTTGGGAGGGAACTGTGTAGTTGAAAATGATGGACATTGGTGAACTGTCTGAAGATAAACCAGAAAGCACAGGTGGTATTAATTATGTCCCAGCTGAACTACCCAGGGGGAAATGCACTTGTTAGATTGTTCAAGGCACCTTAGAGAAAAAGAGATCAGAAAACAAGGGAAGGACAGGTGCCCACTGGTCGCTCTGAGTGTGGAAGAGCAAATGAGCCCAATGTCAAGGAATAATCAGCGCAAGCCCTCAAGCTCTTCCTTTCCAACCTGTATCTGGCAGCATGGCTCCTCCAAAGGCAAAGGGCCAACAATGAGAGAGGTGGTGACCCCAGAACCTGCCAGCAACACCCAAGCAAGTCCTTGGAGTGGATGAACCCCTTGGACACTCAGAAGTCCTGCAGGTTACCCTGAAGGAGATGGGACTCCAGATGTGTACATGGTGACCAGGCTTAACACAGCTGCCTGTGCTGAAGGAATAAGAACGTCCTGGCTTGGTGTCCGTAGCTCAGTGATAGGGTGCCAGCCACATAGACCAGGGCTGGCAGGTTCAAACCTGGCCCAGGCCTGCTAAACAATGATGACAACAACAACAACAACATACCTGAGCGCTGTGGTGGGCACCTGTAGTCCCAGCTACTTCGGAGGCCGAGGCAAGAGAATTGCTTAAACCCAAGAGTTTGAGGTTGCTGTGAGCTGTAATGCCACGGCACTCTGCCGAGGGCAACATAATGAGACTATGTCTCAAAAAAATTTTTTTGGAACAATTGGTGGGGCATGGATTGCCTGAGCTCATGAATTCTAGACCAGCCTGAGCAAAAGTGAGACCCCCAATCTCTAAAAATAGCCAGGCATTGTGGGCACCTGTAGTCCCAGCTACTCAGGAGGCTGAGGCAAGAGAATGGCTTGAGCCCAAGAGTTTGAGGTTGCTGTGAGTTATGACAATGTGGCATGATACTGAGGACAACAAAGTGAGACTAGGTCTCAAAAAAAAAAATTGGAAGAACTTTCAAAAAGTGTTATGATTTTGGCTCAATGCTGTGGCTCAGGTGGCTAAGGCGCCAGCCACATACACCTGAGCTGGCGGATTTGAATCCAGCCAGGGCCTGCCAAACAACGATGGCTGCAACCAAAAAAAAAAAAAAATAGCCCGGCCTTGTGGCAGGCGCCTGTAGTCCCAGCTACTTGGGAGGTGTTGGCAGAATTGCTTAAGCCCAGGAGTTGGAGGTTGCTGTGAGCTGTGATGCTATAGCACTCTACCTAGGGTGACAGTTTGAGGCTCTGTCTCAAAAAAAAAGTGTTAGGGGCGGTGCCTGTGACTCAAAGGGGTTGGGCATTGGCCCCTTATGCAGGAGGTGGGAGGTTCAAACCCAGCCCCGGCCAAAAAACTGCAAAAAAAAAAAAGCGTTAGGATTTTACTAGATACAGATCACACTGATAACAATTTTGGAAAGCACCAGCACATGATAAGGGACTGAAACGACCCCTGGGTGGGCATTGTGATCACCAGGCCAGGACTATGGGGCCTTTGAGAACAAGGGGCACTCATGTGGGATTCAGCGCGCCCTGTAGAGGGCACTCCCATTCAGCAACAAGTGAGGCACAGGGGGAGCCAACGGTCTTGCCTGTTGGTAGGTGGCTGGACCCCTAGACACAGAGCTGGGGAATAAATCACAGGTGCTACAGATAAATGCTCCGACGACCATAGAGCCTGGGGAGCACCAAGGGGCTTTCTTAGCTCCTGATAGGCCATGCGGAGCAGGGGCATATGCACATGTTCACTCAGACCCAGGGGTATGTTTTCTGCTGCATGAGGAAAGTTGTTCGGAAGTCAAGCAGGCCCTGGAGACTCATTGGATTGCAGCAGGTTACCAAAAGCTTCCTGGTTGGAGCGCTTTTAGCTGATATAACTGGAAGAGACAACAATATTGAAACTTAACATTTAGATATTTTCTTATAATCAGTACATCGTAGAACTAGGAAAGCTGACTTTGGTGGGCCCAGTAGCACCGATCCTTGATGCGTCAAACATGATGTGAAAAAAAAATTTTTTTTTTTAATTTTTTTGAGACAGAGTCTCAAGCTGTTGCCCTGGATAGAGTTCTGTGACGTCTTAGTTCACAGCAACATCAGACTCTTGGGCTTAAGTG
Source organism: Galago senegalensis (assembly GCA_963575145.1). NCBI lineage: Eukaryota > Metazoa > Chordata > Mammalia > Primates > Galagidae > Galago > Galago senegalensis. Next base: position 7,844 of record CAUYTI010060070.1, read on the forward strand.
ATTCTCTTGCTTCAGCCTCCCAAGTAGCTTTGACTACAGGAGCCTGCCACAACACCTGGCTATTTTTTTTTTTTTTTTTTTTTTGAGACAGAGCCTCAAGCTGTCACCATGGGTAGAGTGCTATGAAATCATAGGTCACAGCAACCTCCAACTCCTGGACTCAAGCAATTCTCCTGCCTCCGCCTCCCAAGTAGCTGGGACTACAGGTGCCCACCACAACGCCATCTATTTTTTTTGGTTGCAGCTGTCATTGTTGCTTGGCAGGCCCTGGCTGGATTCAAATCCACCAGCTCAGGTGTATGTGGCTGGCGCCTTAGCCGCTTGAGCACAGGCGCTGAGCAAGGCTATTTTTTTTGTTGAATAATAGGTCTTGGCTGGGTTCGAACCTGCCAGTCCCAGGGTATGTAGCCAGCACCCTACCCACTGAGCTATGGGCGCTGCCACGATGTGAAAATGTTGTGACTCTCATGTTCCCCTGCCCCCTATGGAAACGTAATTTGGGTGAGAGGCTCATGCCAAGATTTGGCCCCTGCCACCTCTGGCATAATGGCCCTTGGGCCACAAGAGTCAAATTGGACTGCTCTGTAAAGAACAATAAAGGTGTCTTGGTGCCTTTGGCTCAAGTGGCTAAGGCGCCAGCCACATACACCTAAGGTGGCGGGTTCGAATCCAGCCTGGGCCCGCCAAACAACAATGACGGCTGCAACCAAAAAGTAGCCAGGTGTTGTGGCGGGCGCCAGGGGGATAGCTTGAGGCTCTGTGGTCCCAGGGGGACAGCTTGAGGCTCTGTCTCAAAAAAAAAAAAAAGAACAGTAACGGTGGCACTAAGGAGCTGAGGGAGGGCTCCTTCTGAGCTTCTGCACAGAGGCTGACCCTCAGAAGGGGAGGGGAGGGCTCTACAAGTCTCATCCAAAACAGGTCTCATCCAGACCAGTGAGAACAACCCCTGGGGTCACCTGTACCCCAAGTCAGGGCAGCAGTCAGCAGCTGGACAAGGATTTGCTGAGCCTGATAAATGGAGTGCCCAGGTGGGGAAGATGGTGTGGAGGATGTACAGTGAGGTGTGTGGTAGACCCTTGCTCACACAGAACAGAACTCCACAGAACAGCCTTTAGCTGTAGTGCCAGAAGTCAGTAGTGGAAGCAGGAGCTGGATGGTGGCCATGCAGTAGGGGGTTAGGCACTCACGCATCTGTCTCCTGGTCCCAGAAAAGGCATTTTTGGACCTCTACATGCTGTGACAAGTCAGTAAACCTCTTCCTCACTGGGGCCCACTGAGCTGATACCAACCAAAGGCCAGAAAATAGCAAGCGTGCAAGCTGAAGCCCGGCATTGCTGGCTTTGTGAGGACAGCTCCTCTGTAAATGGAAAGCAGCCTTGTCATGTGATCCAGCAATTCTCCTGGGCATAGAAGACATTTGTATCCCCATGTTCACAGCAGCATTATTCACATTAGGTAAAACGTGGAAGCAACTCACATATCTACTGCAGGATGAGTGGACAAAACAGAATGGGGTGTGTACTTACAACAGAATATTGCTCCTATAAAGGAAGTAAATCTGGTCAATGGCTGCAAGGGTGAACCCAGAGGACATTATGCTAATTGAAATAAGCCAGATGCAGAAGAAGTTGGGAGGTATCCAGAGCCCTCAGATTTGGAGTCATACCATGGGAGGGTGGTTACCAGGGGCTGGGTAAGGAGGTGGGAGGAAAGATGGTGGGGCTGGTTGCTCCAGATAAGAATGTACTTAACACCTCTGACTTGCAGACTTAGAAATGGCTAAGAGGGTAGAATATGTGTATTTTACAATTTAAAAGGTGTGAATTGGCTGACCAGTAAGCCCCCAGCCAGACAGCAGGGACCCTAACCCAGACCTTACCCTGCTCTCCTGACCAGTCCCAACCTGGGGGAGATGAGCTGAGGCCAGGGGTTCAGACCCTCTGCAGGTGAAGACTGGCCTCTCTAGGGGAGTTGAGGCAGGTACCCTCTAACAAACCCCACATAAACGCTTACACCAGGACAGGAGTGTACAGAGGGTTGCTCCAGGAGGCCTCTCAGGCCATGGCACTTACCCTCCATCCTAACCTGTGGGCAGAAAGGCAGATGGTTGTTTGGTGCTCCCAAATGGCTGTGGCTCAGAAGCTTAGGCTGATTGCTCACAGGCCCCAAGACAGCCCTCCTCTGTGGAGGGTGCCCGAGTGACCAAGGGATGGACACACTCCACAGTCCTTGGCTTTGGGTGTTGACACTTGGACCTGGACTGCGAGGCGAAACTTCCTAGAGTGACTGTGTTGTGCTGGTGACACAGTAGCTGTCTCAGAGTCCTAGTGTTCCCCAATCTGTGGCTCTGACCTGTGGGTGGCAGGACTGTTTGTAGGAGCTGTTTGTAAACTTGACTCATCCACAAATTTTTGCTTTTCAGGGTAGACAGCAGGGTGATCTGCAGGCCAGGGTCTCTTCCAAGACTCAGAGAAGCCTCACTTCCCCAGGAGCTGCCTCAGGGCCACCAGGGTAGGGGAGGAAGGGCTGCGACCCTGCCCCCACCCTGGGTCGCCCTTGGGACTCCAGAGTGAGTGGCAGGCACTCCCACCCAGCATTTAGCAGCTAGATGGCCTGGGGCAAATCCCCAGTCTTTCCGGATGGGCCCGTTAATTTGTAAAGTGGGGCCATCATTTGCTCTGAGCACTGCATTGTCATGCTAGTGAAGTTTCTCAGCAGCACCAGCCTCTCCCGGCGGACCCACCCTTCCCCACCCCCTCAGACTCCCGGTACAGGTGGGGCTTTTTTTTTTTTTTTGCAGTTTTTTTTTTTTGGCTGGGGCTAAAGTTTGAACTCGCCACCTCTGGCATATGGGGCTGGTGCCCTACTCCTTTGAGCCACAGGGGCCGCCCACGGTGGGGCTTTCTTATAGCTACTTTTAACATGCTCTCTGGGCCAGCCTGAGCAAGACTCCGTCTTTTAAAAATTGCCTGGTGTTGTAGCAGGCTCCGGTAGTCCCAGCCACTTGGGAGGCTGAGACAAGAGGATCACTTGAGTTTCACCTCGGGACGCCCCACTGCAGACCTGGAGGGGGAGAGGGGCTCTCCTCGCAGGACAGGCTGGACACAACGCTCTTATGTCACTCCGCCTCTTCAGGGTCCGCAGTGGACCAGACCTCCCACCACAGCCCGTTTAGTGGGGCTCCTAGAGGGAGGCCAGACAGTCCTTGCCCACCAGCTGGCCTGCGAGGAGAGAGGTCCCGAAGGCCTTCAGGTAACAAGGACCCCACCATCAGCTACCGCATCCTCTCACCCTCAATACCAGGCTCCTCCCCAGACCCTAGAGGCATTTTAACCTTGCCCAGACTTCTTTTGAGTTCTTCCTATTTCGCCGCCCACTCTCATGGAACCGTCCACAGAGCAAAGTCCAAGAAACAACCTTTTTATTCAACGTACCTAGGCTTGGGGCTGGGGGAAGCTGCAGGGGAGGGTAGGCAGCGGGGGAGGCGGCTAGGCCTGGAGCAGGCGGGGCTGGAGCGGGCCGAGTCTCACTCACGCGGGTCCCTCAGGACCCCACGCTCAGCAGCAGCGCTGCCTAGAATGAATCCCACGGCGAGGGATACGGTCTGGTCGAATGAGCCACGCAGCTGCTCCACGTGCTGGTTCAGGGTGAGCAGCTGGTCGCGCAGCGGGCCTAAGACCGCCACGATGTCGCCCAGGTGCCCCAGGGTCTGCAGCAGGGCGGCATTCAGAGATGGCGCGACCTGGGGGGATGAGCGGTCTTCGGGGCGGCCGGGAGGCGAGTCTGGGTATTCTTGGGCGGGGTCGGCGGCAGGCGGCGGCGACGGGGAGGCGGGGGCGCGGAAAGTCGCGTGGTCTTCGGAGCAGCCGGGTCCAGAGGTAAAGGTGGAGATAACCGTCGGGGTGGGTGCTGGCGGGGAACAAGGGGCGCGGGAGACGTCCGTAGACTTAGGCGGGGAAGGGCTAAACCTGAGCGTCCAGGTGGGATCCGCGTCGGGGTCACCGGCGGCTGGCAGCGGCATTGCACCTGGGAACGCAAAGCGGTCGGTCGGAACTGGGGTTCCGGGTGCCAGCCTCCCCCTCCCTGCTGTTCATTTGCCCCTCCCCCCCGGCCTACCCGACTCTCTTGGGGCGGGGGCGGGCGCGGGCGCGCTGGCTGCAGGGCGGCGGCCTCTCTGGGGGCGCCCGGGCCCGGGAGAGCGGCGGCGGGGCCGTTTGCGCCCAGTGTCACCAAGTAGACCCATGAGCTGTCGGATCCGCGCGTCGAAGGGCCCGGGCGGCTGTCCCTGCGCCTCGCGGAGTTTGTCCTTGAGAAATTTGTAGCGGCGACGGCACTGAGCGGGAGTGCGCCGCACCTGTTGGCGGGCCAGGGAGGCCGACACGCGGCGGTAGGTGGGAAGCGCCTGGCGGCGGTCCAACAGCAGCGAACGCCACACGGCCGGCTGCAGCAGCGTGTCCAACAGCAGTTCCGTCTCCCGGGCGCTCCAGGGCGTGCGCTGAGCCGAGCCTGGGGACACTGGCAACGCGGGCTCTTCCAGGGCGCCAGGCGAGGCGGGCCGCCCAAGCGGGGTTCTCGGGGCGTCCCCGGCCGGCTGCAGTTCGGGGTCGGGGCTGGCCGGCGACGGCGGCGTGGTAGGCGCGAGCGGGGGCGGCCGCCGGGGCCGGAGCAGCATCCCGGGGGCCGGGCCGGGCCGGGCCGCGCTAGGATCCGGGTAGCGTCCGGGGAGACGAAGCGGGCGCAGCCGGGGCCGCCCACACACGTTCTGAGGACCCTGCACCGCAGTCGGCTGTCGGAGCCGGGTCTACACGACCCTCCCACCTACTGGTCCGCCCCCTCCGCCCCGCCCCCTCCGCCCCGGCAAGTTCAACTTAAGTCTGTTCAATGGTTTTGGTTTTCCAGGGCATCTTTGGGCTCCTAAGCCGTTAGTATCCGAAACAAAGCTCTGTCCTCGTCTAATGGAAACAACCTGCAAACCAAAAGTGGTTGTGTTTTTAAACCCGTTTATCTGAGGCACAACGTGATAACATGCGCGTCCGAAGGCGCGTAAGGTTCCATTAGCTTTTACGCATGTGCTGTGTTCTTTAATCACCGCCCACAGCGATGCCTGGCCCTTTGCCAGCTCCAGAAAGCTCGAGGCCCCTCTTTTGGGTCTTTGGTGACCCTAGCGTGCCACCCCTTCCTCCCCGCCCTTCCCAGTCTGGCTGGGTTTTTTCACGATCATTACCCCAGGTAGCAGGTGGGTGTTCATCCTTGCAAGCAGGTAGTTTAGGGTGGATCTGGGAAAGAGCTGGGACCTTTTCTCAGACGTAGTGTCACAATTCACGCACTCAGAAAGGAACGTCTATTCTGGTAAAGTCTGTCTACATCCGTTATAGATAACATAAAATATTGAACTCTTCCCTCTGTGATTAGGTTAGAAAGGGATACCCAACATCACTTCTATTCGTGATTATTCCAGAACTCTTAGCCAGTGCAAGAAGACAAGAAAAACGGAGTTGTACCGAAATTGGAAAAGAATAAATAAAACGGCCATTATCTGAAGATGATATGTAATATACACGGGACATGCAAAATAATCTAAAAGTACAGGATTTGAATTAAGTGAATTTTACAAGGTCATTGAATGCAATACTGTATAAAAATAAATCTTAGGCTCGGCGGCTATGGCTCAAGTGGCTAAGGCACCATCCTTATACACCTAAGGTGGCAGGTTCAAATCCAGCCTGGGCCCGCCAAAACAACAATGATGGCTGCAATCAAAAAATAGCCAGACGTTGTGGTGGGCGCCTGTTGTCCCAGCTACTTGGGAGGCTGAGGCAGGAGACTTGCTTGAGCCCAGGAGTTGGAGGTTGCTGTGAGCTGTGATGCAACTGCACTCTACTGAGGGCGACATAGTAAGCTCTGTCTCAAAAAAAAATTGTTTTTTATTGGGAGGCGCCTATGGCTCAAAGGAGTAGGGCGCTAGCCCCATATACCAGAGGTGATGGGTTCAAACCCAGCCCTGGCCAAAAACTGTAAAAAAAAGACAATTTAGGAATGATTTTCCATTTGATTCTTGTGTTCTCCTCAACAGGGACACCTTAGGTATGGTGGCACGTTTATCAGAATCAGGATGTCAGCACTGTTACACTGCTCTTTGCCAAGTTGTACCAGTTTTCCACAAATGTCCATTTTCTGCCCCAGGATACCATCCAGGGCTGCAGGCTGCATTCAGCCAGTCATTCTGGCTCCTCAGCCTTCTTTTATTTATTTATTTTTTTGAGACAGAGCCTCAAGCTGTCCCCCTGGGTAGAGTGCCCTGGCATTACAGCTCACAGCAACCTCCAACTCCTGGGCTCAAGCAAGTCTCTTGCCTCCGCCTCCCAAGTAGCTGGGACCACAGGCGCCCACCACAATGCCCGGCTATTTTTTTTTTTTTTTTTGGTTGCAACCGTCATTGTTGTTTGGCGGGTCCGGGCTGGGGATTCGAACCCGCCACCTTAGGTGTACGTGGCTGGCGCCTTAGCCGGTTGAGCTATAGGCGCCAAGCCTCTTTTTTTTATTTTTATTTTTTGAGACAGAGTCTTACTCTGTCACTATGACTAGAGTGCCATGGCATCATTATAGTTAACAGCAACCTCAAACTCTTGGATTCCAGTTACACTCTTGCCTCATCCTCTGGAGTAGCTGGGAGTACAGGTAACCGTACCCTCCCCTTATAATGCCCAACTGTTTTTTTCTTTTTCTTTTCTTTTTTTTTTTTTGAGACAGAGCCTCAAACTGTCCGCCTGGGTAGAGTGCCGTGGCACTACAGCTCACAGCAACCTCCAACTCCTGGGCTCAAGCGAGTCTCCTGCCTCCGCCTCCCAAGTAGCTGGGACCACAGGCACCCGCCACAACGGCCGGCCATTTTTTGGTTGCAGCTGTCATTGTTGTTTGGCGGGTCCGGGCTGGGGATTCGAACCCTCCACCTTAGGTGTACGTGGCTGGCACCTTAGCCGATTGAGCTATAGGCGCCGAGCCTATTTATTTATTTTTGAGACAGAGTCTCACTCTGTTACCATGACTAGAGTGCCATGGCATCATTATAGCTCATAGCAACCTCAAACTCTTTTTTTTTTTTTTTTTTTTTTTTGAGACAGGAGCCTCAAGCTGTCCTCCTGGGTAGAGTGCCGTGGCAGCTCGCAGCAACGTCCAACTCCTGGGCTCAAGTGAGTCTTCTGCCTCTGCCTCCTAAGTAGCTGGGACCACAGGCGCCCGCCACAACGCCTGGCTATTTTTTGGTTGCAGCTGTCATTGTTGTTTGGCGGGCCCGGGCTGGATTCGAACCCGCCACCTTAGGTGTATGTGGCTGGCCACATTAGCCACTTGAGCCACAGGTGCCGAGCCCAGCAACCTCAAACTCTTGGATTCGAATTATCCTCTTGCCTCAGCTCTGGAGTAGCTGGGAGTACAGGCAACCCTCCCGCCCCCACCTCCCCTTACTACGCCCAGCTGGGGGCTTTTTTTTGGTTTTTTTTTTTTTTTTTGAGACAAGAGTTTCACAATGTCGCCCTCGGTAGAATGCCCTGGTGTCACAGCTCACAGAAACCTCAAACTCTTGGGCTTAAGTGATTCTGTTGCCTCAGCCCCCCAAGTAGCTGGGACTACTGGTGCCTGCCACAACACCCGGCTATTTTTTTGTTGCAGTTGTTTAGCTAGCCTGGGCCG
>CAUYTI010060071.1:0-22037 GCA_963575145.1 Galago senegalensis
GGTAGTGCCCAGGTGTTGGTGGTTGGTGTGTGGTGTAATGCCATGGCAAGCCCAGGGGGACAGCTTTAGGCTCTTTCTAAAAAAAAAAAAAAAAAAAAAACAGCAGTAAAAATAGTACAATAAATCAATACAGTGTAATGACTATTTATATAGCATTTGCATTGGAAATAGAAGGAAGGGCTTTTGGTTTGTACTTTGGGTTGTCCAAAGTTGTGGGAAATAGGGTAGTGTGGGTTAAAGAGGGGCTCTTCAATTCTAGCAAGAGGCCCCACTGGTTTTGGTGGGCTTCGTGGAAAGGAAAACTGCTGAGTTGTAAATAACGTTCCATGGTCTGGTACTGTCATCCAAAACTGGATTCCCCATGTTTGCCCTCTTACCCAGATATATAGGGTGGGGTTCTGCACCTGAATGGAAATGGGGTTACATATGGGTCGCCCAGTCCTTTGGATGATGATATTGATGATATGTTCAGTATTATTTGTCCCTCCTTTATACCTGGTGATGGTTACACATTTCTAGGCTGGGCAATAATATTCATTAAGTTAAGGGAGGTCTCATTGGTGGGGTCCCACAGAGGTAGAGATCAAGGTTCTGTAAGCCTCTTTCACCCTGTGTTGTCCCACACCCTGGAGTGTTCTACAGGTTCCAGACTGAGGGCAGAGACCTTCTTGGTTCTGCTGAAATGAATCAAACAACCTACATAGATCAGTAGGAAATACCGGATCTGGATTCTGTTCCTTGGCTTCGGGGACTTCAGTACTATCTGCCCAGGTTATATTCACCACCACCCTCCCTTTAGCCCAAGTGGATGATACAAAATAAGTAATGGTTGAAGCGAGGGTTTTGGGGAGGGATTTCAAAGCCAAGCAGACACACAGAAAGAAAATTAAGATTTTAACAGTTTTAGCTTGAGAGGGTCCTCTCCAGGGATAGCAGTCCAGGCAGGTTTCTTATTTTCTCTGGCTTTTTTCACTCAGGAGTGGTGAATCCATGCTGTCAGACCATCTACCTTTATAGCCGTTGGGGTGGCAAGGATGACAGTGTAGCGGCCTCTCTAGCCTCTCTAGTCCTTTCTAGAATGTCTTAACAAACACCTGGTCTCCCGGCTTGAAGGCAGGTTCAAATTTTCTGCTCTCCTTCTGTGGACTGGGGTGTGCATCTTGAACCAGGAAGTGAAGATCTGATTAAACCTGATGGAGGGTTCTGAGATACTTCAGGAAATTTTGATTAGTTATTTATGCAAGATGGGTTTCACGTACTCGGGGAAGTAGGGGAGGGGGTCTGCCATACATTATTTCATAAGGGGTGAGACCTGCTCTGTATGGGGTACATCATACTCTAAGGGCTGCTAAGGGGAGGAGCTCCATCCATCTTTCACTGGTCTCTTCAATGAGTTTGGTTAAGGTTTCTTTTAGGGTTCAGTTCATTCTTTCTACCTGGCCTGAACTCTGGGGCAGATAGGCACAGTGAAGCTTCCATTGTATGCCTAGGGCTTTACTGACTACTTAGAGTAGAAATAAATGCTAGCCCATTATATGAGCCAATGGAAAGAGGTGGTCTAAACCTAGGGATTTCTTTTTTTTTTTTTTTAAATCATAGCTGTGTACATTAATACAGTCATGGGGTACAGTGTGCTGTTTTTATAAATGATTTGAAATATTTTCATCAAACTAGTTAACATAGCCTTCATGCCATTTTCTTAGTTGTTGTGTGAAGACATTTATATTCTACATTTAGAAAGATTCACATGTACCCTTATAAGATGAACCCATCCTCCTGCCCCTTTTCCTTTCCTCTCCCCTTTCCCCATATTCTTCAGCTACAATTGGGTTATAGCTTTCCTATGAAAGCTATGAATTAGTTTCAAGTCGGGCTGAGTACATTGGATACTTTTTCTTCCATTCTTGGGATACTTTGCTAAGAAGAATATTTTCCAGCTCCATCCATGTGGAGGTAAAGTCTCCATCTTTCTTAATGGCTGCATAGTATTCCATGGTGTACATATACCACATTTCACTCCATCACCCAGACTGGGGTGCAGTGGTTGTGAGAGTCACTGAAAAAAAGTGAGTACCAGAAGAATTGGGCAAATTTTAGCATTTTATGACCATTTAGAAGAAAACATCAATTGCTGATTTGCCAGAAAGCCTTAAGGTCTCCAGGTTTATGCTAAAATTCTACCATTTGAGGGTTGTTTATTTTAAACAACACACTTATTTGGACACTAATCACATGGACAGGTATATGACACACTTCCTGGGTGAAGGACTTCACTACAACTCAGACTTTACCTTACAAATGTAGACAATGTAACCTAATAGTCTGCACCGTCCTATTAACCCCAAATAAAGAAAAAAAAACATGAAGCCAGATGCGATTCACACTTTAAGTCAATTTAATCAGAATATTTCCTCTATTACCAATAATTGGGCTTTACTGTGGAAGAAATGAGACATTGGCTTGAGGGGCACAGAGAAGATTAACTTAAAAACATAGGGGGACTATTTGAGTGTAGGCAGGAATGTACAAAGCTACACCAGAGCATCTTTTCAGAATGCCAAAATTACTGGGAAAGGATAACTAACATAATTTCATACTAGTCTATCTGATCTGCTTTGCTCCTAGCAGGACTGAGGAGGGCCTATGTGTACAAGGTAGATACGGTGGGGGTGGGGGGAGAGGAGATTTTTTCCACCTAGTCCCCATAACCAACCTAGGGCCTTCATGTTGTTCATGCTTGATATTGGGATATTCATTGGAATTTAGAGAAAGGCAGAGGGGGAAATTCAGGACCCTATGGGGTTGATGCCAACCAAATTGTTTGTCCCTAGTGCCTCCCTACCTACAGAGATAGTTCAAGCCCCAGCAGAATGCTCCTAGACTTTCTCAAGACTCTTTAGAACTTGAGAATATGGGACAGTGCCTTGGTACTCTATAATGCAACAAGGATGTCCCAAAGCTGGCCACTGCAGCTGTGTGTGCGAAACAGGGAAATGTCTCAGCCATACAAAGGACATAGCAGTAGGCTTTTGGGTGCTATGTCAGGTGCTATGTTGATGTTGGTGCTACATCAGGTGCTATGGTGGGTGCTATGAAGAACCGGTGTGAGGACAATCTGTAGGTGAAGAAAGCTTCCAGTTTGTTTCAGAGCTTAAAATTTCTGTCCAACCCACTTCAGAGGTTCTTCCCTTGATGTTACTGGATTTGAAACCCAATGAGGTTGTAGACAAAGAAAGGGGAGGGTGGAGAAGTTACTGGGGGTTAGCGGGAATAAGGGAAGCAGGAGGAAGGAAGTAGCTATTTGTGGGCTAAGGACGTGTTGGTTCCAAACACACACACACAAACACAAATTCATAAAAGGAAGAAACACCATCAAATCATCTCTACTACCTTTGCTACCTGTAAAAGGAGGGAATCAATGAATTGAAGGTATTGCTGAAAATAGAGGAGTCATGCTAAAGGCGGTCTTCACAGCCCAGTTTGAGAGCTACAGAAAGCGCAGCAACATATATTCCTGCAGATAGAACTTCTCTCTCCTTTACACAAAGACCCTCAATATATGCATAGATATAGCTGCATACCAAGACTTCTGCCCCCACACAAAGAGGTATGCATTGGCAAACACCAAAATAAACGTCTATATGCCCATGGATATATACGGATACAAAATCAAATATGAATACATGGAAAACATATACCTGGAGGCACACACAAGAAAACACAATTATTACCAAAGTGGCTATGTCTCAATAAGTTGTAATAGGTACCGTTTATCAGGAGTCTACTCTATGCCTAGCGCTTTACACATGTTGGCTCATTAGTCCTCCTAAACACTCCTTTCAGAGGGCTATCATTAACCTCTTTTTACCAACGGAGAGCTAAACTTTAGAGGAGATAGCATCTTGCCAATAGTCGTGACGCTAATATGGCTTATAAAAGAGCAGGAATTCAAAAGGAGGCCTTCCTTGAAAAGCTGCAGCCCTCCCATACCTGTGGCTGCATGCAGATCGCCATGGCGGTTCAGAGAGATCTATTAACAGATGCACACCCATTTTCCGGTATCCATGTTTTCTAGCCAAGGGAATTTTAAAATGTGATTAGCATAATTCTGGGTCTGTTGTCATCTTGATCATTTGTTTGAACTAAACAATCCAGAATTCCTTTGAGTCATTAGTGCCCGTCAGTAAATTAAACTGTGTTTAAATTGCCTCTGGAGTATTTAAATTTAAATACTCTTGTATCTTGGAACAGAGCCAGCCAATATTTTAAAATGACACCATAATTAAAGCTTAGGATCTCATTCTAGTTAACAAAAGATTACCCTTCACAGCAGAATTTAAAACAAGATCCTAATTAATTAATGTGTTAATTGTTCTTCCTTGTTGCAATCAGGGTGGCAATTTCATCTGAGAAGATGCTGCGCAGATATCTACATGGAAACCCCAGCCCACCCCCTGGCTGGATGAGCTGCCCAGAGAGGTATCTCATTTCACGGTGCTGTCCTGGGCAACCGTGGGACACTGCTGTGATGCTAAACATACGCCTAGAGTAGGGTTCTGTACTGTGAAGCCATATCCTCAAGTTTGGGAGAACTTCAGCTACCTCCAGAGTAGGGAACCCAGCCACCTTTGTTTGCCTGGGACAGTTCCATGTACTGTTGTTGGCTTGATTTAGTTTTTAAGGACTGCCCTGATTTGGACAACAACCTCTCTGCTTCAGATCATTCATGGAGCCAAGAATCTTTCTAGCAGGGATGAGAAAGGAAAGAGATGAGGAGATATGGAATGTTGACTTTCTCCCTGGGCCAAGACTCCTACTAGCACTGGTGTTTGGGCCACAGTATGGATGTCCTGTCATGACCCCTTAGTTTGTACAATAATAACCACATACAGACCCAGTTGGGAGGAACTCCCCCCTCCTCCCAGCACAGCCTAAATTATAATGTTTCCTGAGAGCTCAAGCCTTTTACTTCTTCATGGTACGTACAAATTCCTGCATCTTGTAACAGTGGTGATGGTGCTGCAGAATGGGTATGGGTAGAACCTTCAAAGAACAATTCCTCACTGCCTCACAATTTTATCTGGTCAGAGATAGGAAGGTTAAAACAGTTACAATTCAATGTAATATATAGACCTTACAGAGGAAAGAAAGGATTCAGAGAAAATTTCCAACAAAGTATTCGGGGAAAGAAGCATACTCTGTTCAGAAGTTTGGAAACACTAAACAAAAACACATGGGGTGTGTCATGGGGAGCAATCCTGCCTGAACAAGCAAAGGGCTGACTGCTCTGCTGGACATTTTTCAAGTCTAACTTCTAAAGATTTCTCTCCTGAAGAGACAGAAAAGAGAACAAGGTGGATCAAACTGCAAAACATACAGCTGGCAAAAGCAAATATTTTTCATAGGATCTGTGGAAGATAGTGAGAAACAGTAACACCTTGGATCTCTCCAACAGCTTTCTTTGGAAAAGCTTGTGCCTTTAACACTTTTTATTGCATTCTCTTGACATTTGTATAATGTAGGCATGGAGGAACAGAGGGAATTTCCCTAGGTCTCAGAAGACTGTGGCAGAGCCAGAATCAGACTTAGCTTTCCTGACTTCAAGCCCAGGAGAGTTATTTATTTTTAATTGAACTCTGTGCCTATGGTGAGATTCCTTTAGTGTAGTGGCTAAATGCAAAGACTCATGGACTTGACTGGCAAGGTTGGAATCCTGGCACTATCATTTCCCAACTGCATGATGACCTTGGGCAAGATACGTCACTTCTCTGTGCCTCAGTTTCTTCATCTACGAAATGGGACAATAATACTTTCTTCAGAGAAATGTTAGGAGAATTATATGAGATATTACATATACAAACCCTAACTCTTAGAGCAAAGCTTGGCACCTATCAAGCACTCAATAAATGCTAGCTGTTATCTGTAAAACGATTAATAATAACCATTGTGGATCCTTTAATACACAATTAATTGCATAGCTGCACAGATGAATAAACACCATCAGATTAATTGGATGAACTTCAATTTAGTAATTGGTCCCTGTGATATCACGTACAATCAGATTTTAGGCAGTACTGTTACATCCCAGGTCTCTGAGCAATTTAGGTACCAAGGAAGGAGCCTCCATATTTGTCAGGTTTTGTTGTAAGTTCCTTTCTAGAGAATTAAACAGAAACAGGTTTCTTTACGAGTTTTTGGCGACTCAAGAATGAAACCTCCCCTGAACTAAATTTTAGAGAAAAAAATATCAAAACATGCTAGGAAGCATAGGATGTGGCTGAGTTTTCCTCCTGGGAATTTTTAAGGATATGGCATTTTATACTCAATTGTAACGTGACCATAATGGTCTATTGTTCCAGTCAAGTGTCCCTATGGCCTTAACATTAGCTTCCCAAACCATCAACAGTGCCAAATATATGCATTCTCCAGTGAATACCACCCTACTTATGTACGTGCCGTTCTCTCTATTGGCCAAGGCAACAGGAAGGATAGCCAGTAACAATGTTTACAGGTGAGTTGTGCAGAAAAATGTGTCTATAATGGAAATACAGTGTACATTTTGCAGCATGCCAAACCTGTTCCAAGATGACTTCCCTTTGTTTTTTAAATTTTATTTATGTATTTATTGATTTTTATTTATGTAATCATTTATTTATTCATTTATTTATTGAGACAGAGCCTCAAGCTGTCATACTGGGTAGAGTGCCTTGGCATCATAGCTTATAGCAACCTCCAACTCCTGGGCTTAAGCAATTCTCTTGCCTCAGCCTCCCAAGTAACTGGGACTACAGGTGCCCACCACAATGCCCAGCCATTTTTTCTTTTTTGGTTGTAGCTGTCATTGTTGTTTGGCAGGCCTGGGCTGGATTCGAGCCCACCAGCCTTGGTGTATGTGGCTGGTGTCTTAGCCACTTGAGCAACAGGTACCAAGCCTCATTTATTTATTTTTAACGCAGAGCCTCACTGTGTTGCCCCAGGCTAGAGTGCCCTGGCAACAGCCTAGCTCACAGCAACCTCACACTCCTGGGTTCAAGTCGTCCTCCTGCCTCAGCCTCCCCAGTAGCTGGGACTACTTGGCGCCCATCAGCATACCCTACTAATTTTTGTATTTTTCATAGAGACTGGATCTCACTCTTGCTCAGGCTGGTCCCAAGCTCCTGGGCTTAAATGATCCTACCATCTCAGCCTCCCAGAGTGCTAGGGTTATAGGTGTGAACCATGACACCTGACCTGCCTTTTTGAAGGCTGGTTTTGTTAGGGTGACATTAAGCCCTAAAATTCTTTGAGGTGTGGGAAAGCTGCTTCTTTAGCACTCTTGTGGTGTGCTGGAGTGTGCTTCCACCAGCTCCTAAAGGCTGATGGCCCTTCCAGCTCTCAAATTTATTATTCTGAACCCAGTGATGTCTTTGTGGTTCTTATACCCATGATACCAAACACAGTAGAACCTCTGTAAGTTGACCACCCAAGGGACTGTAACAAACTAGTCAACATACGGAGGTAATCAACATACAGAACTAGGCCTAGTACTGAGATATACATCTGGTACATGTCTGGTCTCTAAAACATAGGTCAACTTAAGAAGATGATCACTGTAGGGAGGTAGTCAACCATAGAGGTTTCACAGCCAGCGAAGCTGTCCTTACTCATCTCTGTTTTGGCGGAGTCAAAAGAAACAAAGTCTAAAGAAGCGTGACTAAAGCAGAGCTACAGTACTCATTTCACAATTGCCTAAAGTGCTGCTCAGATGGCCATCCTTTGTTCAGTTAGCTGTGTTAGTGTGGAGGCAAACCCTGACATTCCATGAAATGGGAGAGAGCTTCTTCTTTGACACTAAGGTTTATTCTTTACCCTTCTACTTCATGGCTGGATAGATACGGTTCTGTAGGCAAAGCACTATTGGATGAAGAACAAACACTAATTTAATGTTCCCTTTCTTTCTTCACTCCATCTGGAGAGAGCCAAGCAGGCTTTAAAAAAGGTTTCTCTACAAGCAGGATATGAACTCTGTTGTTGTTCCAGGTCACCATATGAACATCTGACAAGTCTACGGGGATATAATCCAGGTAGGACACTCAGAAACCCTTGCAGTGACTCTGGCTGTTTCCTTGGCCACTCTTTTTATATTCCTGATACCTCTTTCCCAAGAAGCAGCTTGGAAAGGCAGGACAGTATGTAATCACTACTCTTTCCTTCACAATCTTTGTCAGTCCCAGAGGCCTCAGGTCTCAAGGCTTTGGGCTGTAAATGCCAATCATGCAGATGCAGTGGGTGGTGTGCTGGAGTAACCTTGCACCAGCTCTTAAGGGCTGATTGTGTTCATTGCTTTCCAACTCCATATTTAGTGACATCATACTGCTGCTTCCAATCAACCATGGTAGGGGTATTTTCATTATGGAAACTGGCAAAGGTTACAGATCAAGGATCCTCCCTCTCCCAAAGGAACTAAGTTGTTAAACATTTACCAAGCCATCCCTGGGCAGGATAAACTGGTATTTTGTCTGATGCACCTCCCTTATATGGTCAAGTTCCTTGAGACCCTTTTGGCACTTAATAAACATTAAGAGCCTTTAACCAGCTTCATTGAATTTTGACTGTACTGTTTTGGCTTAATTTCTCACTTTACAACTGTTTGCTGTGGAGGTCACATGTCCAGAGAGAGCAGTAGATTACAGAACCTCCTTACCCATAAGAGTTCTCACTGAATCAGAGAGAATTTGATGCCCAAGATGGTGGACATTGCTCTAAAGATCAAATTCAAAACAAGGTAAATCGAGGAAATTGAACTCAATGAAAGGAGCATTGACTAGCCTGCCTTCAAGTTTCCAATCATTGGCTCGGCGCCTGTGGCTCAACTGGCTAAGGTACCAGCCACATACACCTAAGGTGGCGGGTTCGAATCCAGCCCGGACCCGCCAAACAACAATAATGGCTGTAACGAAAAATAGCCGGGTGTTGTGGCGGGTGCCTGTGGTCCCAGCTACTTGGGAGGCAGAGGCAGGAGACTCGCTTGAGCCCAGGAGTTGGAGGTTGCTGTGAGTAGTGAAGCCATAGCACTCTACCCAGGGGGACAGCTTGAGGCTCTGTCTCAAAAAAAAAAAAAAGTTTCCAATCATCATTTTGGGGAGTGAGATCTATTCCATTATCAAAGAAAGAAGGGGCTTGTACACAAAGCCAGGAACCAATTTGAACTTTAATGACCAAAACAGAGAGAACTGGTTTACAGCCAGTTTATAGAACTAATGAAATGGATGGAAGTTGGAACAATACAGGCACAGAACAAACAGACTTTTGGCCATGTGTAAATCTAGGCAAATATAAAACACATGGTATGGCCTCTGAGTACAGGCATTGCTCTCTTGCCTCTGCCTTCCCCCACAGTGCTTCACTTAGAAGTGTCTAGTCACAACTTGGTAGTTCTGGAACATGAGAAAGGTATCGGTTGGTATTCTCTCTGTGCTAGAGTTCAAAGGAGAAGGCAAGGTCTCTAGCTTGTCCTGTTAGAACAAGGTCAACATCCATTTCTGTCTCTGGCACCACCATGGAATTGCCAAATATTGGCACTAGAAGAACATTGCCTAGTTTAGTCTTCCTCTTTAACAACTTTAGAAACTAAGGTCCAGAGAAGTGACTGTTCTGAAGTCTTGAAGGTAATAAGTGGCAGAGCTGGGCCAAAAGCTGAGGACTAATAGCCAATATGTTACTGTGAAGGACAAGCTGTCCTTAATGGTTCTCTCATAAATATACCTGTAGAGATGGGGTATGTCTTTATAAAGCTCAGAAGAACCTGATTTTCTAGTTATTGGCCCAAAGTCTACTTCTTTCCAATTGTAGCCTAAAGTCTACTGTTCTTCCAGATTACAGAAGTATTTTCAAATTTAATTCACATGCAGTACAGAAATCTAGTCATTTAAGAGTTATTGATAGTAAATTCTCAACACAAGAGCATCTATAAACCAGACAAAGTTCATCGTGTATGGGGGAAAACAATCATGGCTAGTACGGCTTTGCTGTATTCATAATCAATGAGCTCTTACTTTCTGGTGACACTTTCTCTGTCCTCAGAAACAATACTGACTTGAAATGACTGAGCACTTAGAGTAGAATTTACCTCTAGATTGCAGAGGTAGATTCTGTTACTTGGAACTTCCTCTTTGCTCTTCAACTATTTCTAGTTGCTTTGCTGTATAGTCACCTGAAGGCAGCAAATTCCTTGACCCAGAATACCAGTATGTCTGCAGAAAATTCTACTAAGGGCACATGATTTCTTATTATGCAAACTCAACCTGATGCCCCACCTCAACAGTTGGCTGACCATTGCTATCCTTGGCCTTCTTTGAATATTGAGGATTTTCTTGTTTTCAACATCACAGGGTCAATTTGTAGATATCACTTTGCAATTCTGCTGCTGTGAGGGGAGAAAGAGTAAAGGAAATAAAGAGCAATAGATTACTGAGAGCTGACAAGCTATAGATGGCCTGCAGCCTGGGGAATCATCCGTTTCCACAAGGCTTAGGGAAAAAAGGAGACAAATCTGCTGGACAAGAGAAAACTAATATTTGTTGAAGGCTTTCCTTATAATAGGGAAGCTAACTTTGAGTCTTCCCTCAAAATCCCATGCAGTATGTGGAAACTGAGTTTCATAGAAAATGAGTTACTCGGGTAGTAAGTAGCAGGACCAGAATGAGGCTCCCAGTCTGTTGGATTCCAAAGTCCATGTCCTTTTCTGTAAGATCAGTCTATCTCCACAGCGGGACAGAGGAACATCTGAGATGAGTCCTGACTGATTTCTTCTCCACCCCTCCTTGAAGAATGGGGTCTCTCTGGCCATGTTTATAGGTTCATCTGCTCAAGTCCAAGTTTGGCAGCTGCCAGCCCAGAAATGGAATCTAAGACACTGGGAGGTAGAAGCAATAGCCCTCAAGGTGCAAAACCCCAGCCTGAACCCAAGGCCTTGCTTTGGAGCTAGACCAGAAGAATAGCTACTTCTAAACCTGGCTGTCCTCATTGTACTGCTCAAACACAAACACTATTTGACTCAGTAAAAGATTAGAAGGGCAGTTGGGGCTTGTGCAAAGTCTAGCTAACACTTGTGGAAGGGCATGTAAGCAGGAAACCATTTTACCTGCCCATGGTTTTCTTTGCCGAGAGCACCAACTCTGAGCTTTCATTAATTCACTTATGCTACCTACAAATAATGAGTTCCAGCTATGTGCCAATTATTGTGCTAGGCTCTGGGGATACAAATACAAATGGTATAGTCCTTTCCCTGAAAGAGTTCCTCACTCTTAGTATGACTGCAAGTAAGTTCTGAGAGGCATTCTGGTTTGGTGGTCATTGATTGGGCTCTAGAATCAAACTGTCAGGATTAACTCCAGCTTTCACCACTTAATAGCTGTGTGACCTTGGATAGGTGACTTCACCTTTCTGATCCTGGGTTTCCTCATCTGTAAAATAGGGTTGGGAAGATAAGTTAGTCCATGAAAAGCACTTATAACAATGTCTGACACATTGTAAATTCTCAACAAATATCATTACTGTAAGCCACAGTGAATTCTTCTAAAGCCTGCCCGACCAGATTTAGTAGTCAGTGCATGGGGTAACTTTAGCTTTTTGCAAAATTGCCATCAACATGAGGGTAGAAATAGAATTCAGATGGGGTAATCTTCAAATGAGGGAAGAATGAGCCTCTCCTTATCTAAGAATGTGTGCCAATTAGAAGCAGGTAGTATGATTATTTTATGAACAATTAATTACCCTGACAGCCTCAGATATGTGGAGAATTTCCTTAGAACAACACAGCTGGGGTTGGACACGTCCTCTTTGTGGGCCTTGATTTCTCTGTCTGTGGGTTGAAAGTGTTAGATTGAATTGATTACTGAAAGCCCTTTGGGCTCTGACATACAACATTTCTTTTATTCTTGGTGCTCAATTGTGATTTTCAGAGAAATAAAATTGAACAAAATTTTGAAAGGTTTGTGTAAAAGTTCCTGTTTTGTCAAAGAGTTTTTGTTTAGGGAAGACAATTCTGATTTAGTGACCACTGATCATTGATTAAAATACTGTATGTGACTTTATTACAATTGTGTACCATAATCGTACAGTGTAAAAGTTTGAAGAGACCAAATTAAATCATCTAGTACAGGGTTTCTCAATCTTGGCAATATTGTTGACATTTGGGGCCAGATTATTCTTTGCTGAGGGGGTCTGTGCATGGCATTGTAGAATGTTTGGCAATATCCCTGGCCTTTGT
Organism: Galago senegalensis; assembly: GCA_963575145.1. Lineage (NCBI taxonomy): Eukaryota > Metazoa > Chordata > Mammalia > Primates > Galagidae > Galago > Galago senegalensis. Next base: position 12,251 of record CAUYTI010060071.1, read on the forward strand.
TCACTAGTTGTCAATAACACTCACACCAATTGTGACAAACAAAAATATCTCCAGACACTGACACATGCCCTCTGGAAATAGTATTGACAGATTTAGCAAATGTATTTTATCTGTCAATCCTACTTGGGGCTAAAATTGCCCTCAATGGAGAACTCCTGATCTATCCCCTCACTACTGAAAGTTCAACATGGGCATCATCTTGGAAGTTGTTAGAAAAGCAGAATCTCAGGCCTAAACCAAGACCTACAGAGGAAAGGGTGGACATTTTAACAATACCCCTACATGATTTGTATGCACATTAAAAGTTGAGAAACTCTGAGTCCTAACCCTATTTGTAGATCACAATTACCAGTGATGCTTTTAAAAAGACAGATGCCTACCATGATACATTCTGATTTAGTGGGTTTGGAGTTATGCCCCAGAATCAATATTCTGATTCTTATTACTGTCTCTGCCTAATGGTTCTGAGGTGCAGCCAGGCTTAGGAACACTGATCTAGTCCAACTCCTTCATTTCACAAATGAAGCTGAGTCCCAAAATGAAGCAAGTGGCTTGCCTAGATCACAAAGATACAGTTGAAGAACGATACTTAAGCCCCAGAATTAGATAGACCCTAGGTCCACTGATTTCACATCTTACTTTTCAGTGCTTCTTCTATTGTCATTAAAATGTCTGCCTATAATTATGGCCTGACAATTAAGTTCATGAACTTGCCACCATATGTATGCTTAAGTTGGCAGCACTGTACAAACAACTCTGTAAGGTTTCATAACTTTAGTATATCAGTGTCTCACAGCTGTGTGTATCACCATGTGCTGGTGTCTTGGTGAGTGGCATTTCTTATTGTTATGTGGGGGTTTTTTGTGCCCTTGTAAGAATGTCAGAACTTGAATTAGAGCAATGAACAAACCTTAAATATCTTCTTAAACTTGGCAAGGGTGTGGTAAAATCAGGGACATGTTAGTCTAGTATTTGGAGATAATGCCATGAAGAAAACAAGTTGTTTTATGAGGAGAGAGAAAGCAACATTGATGAAGAGATCAGAGTAGCCAGTAACAAGCAGAACTGACAAAAACATTGCAAAAACCCATTGAACTATGCATCAGAAGTGTCAACTGACTGTGAGAAGCTGAGCAAACTGAATAAATATCAGTAGAGAAACAGGAAAATCTTAACTGAAAATCTTGGCCAACAGTTCAAGGCTCTTGGATCACGACAATGCACCAGCTCACAGGGCACTGACTGTGGGGGAGTTTTTAGTCAGTAAACAAATACCTGTATTGGAATTCCCTCCCTACTCACCTTGTCTTGTCTCCAGTGATTTTTTTTTCTTTACCCCCAAATAAAGGAAATATTGAAAGACATTTTGATGAAATTTAGGACATCAAGGGTAATATGACAACAGTTCTGATGGCCATTCCACAAAAAAGAGATCCAAAATTGCTTTGAAGCATGGACTAAACACTGGGGTCAGTACATAGCTTCCCAAGGGGAGTACTTCACAGGTGACCATAGTGATATTCAGCAATGAGGTTTGTAGCACTTAATCATCTGACCGCATAAAAGGAGATAAAGGGAGCAGAGGTGTTGCAAAATCAAATAGACTCACAGCTCCAAAAATATTAGGAGTTACTGCCATTGAGGATTGATAGCACCCTGGAGGGAATTCTGATTTTGTTTTCTATCATTAGCTGTAAGGAATGTTGCAATTAGAGATAGCTGGCCTAAGGGAAATCCATATCTCAGCTCAGTTTAGCAGGGAATATCGCAGGCAAAAGAGCAAGACACTAATCGATTTGGATGCATTTAGAAATAAAATGAGGAGCAAGCAGAGAAAATTCTAAACAGTATGGCAATGAGCCTGTATTTTACTTTAGATCAGTTGCAGCACTGAGAGTCACATAGTTGACCAGTGCGACCAGCAGGGAACCATCCCTGAGTAGGTAGCCCTCTGTGTTTCAAGATGTAGAGGCCTATCTTCTGGGTAGAATATGAGAGATCAATGCAAAGTGCCCTGGGAGCCAACAATTATCTCAGAAGAGTTTAGGAAGTACCTCATTTCCTGTATTGCATTAGAATATTCTGGAATGAAGCAGTTGCCCAGAAGCTGTTGAATTGGTGGGGCTGGGAATAAACCAGTGTTATTGAAGCAAAGCCAAGACCAGAGAATTTGCTGCCCTCAAAAATCACCTTGAATTCTAATTTCTTCATATTCCAGAAAGAATGCAAACATCCACTTCTTAAAGGAAGAAATCTGGAAAGGGTAAAGCATAAAGCTGTCTTTGCAGGCTGCCCATTCCACCTTACTGTACACAGCCCACGGTAGAGGCAGATGGAAAAACTCATGTGTTCATTTGACACCTCCTCCAAAGGCTAGATTCTGTAATTCATTTTTTCTAGGCCCCTGAGTTATTCATTAGCAAGTGTGAAGCATGCCCAAGGGACAGTGCTGGGTCAAATTTACCTTTAGAGTTAAAATGATTTGTTAGGATTTACGAGTAGTTTATTTAACACCAGTTGATTATTGGGTTGTCTTAGAAAAAAAATCTCACTTCTAACTGCTTATGTTTGCCAATTTTCCTACCTGGAATGTGCCTTGGGATGTGTTGGGCATGGTGGAAAATACAGGATGAAAATGATAGGCTATCTTTCTCACTTTTGAAGAACTTACAAACAAATGCTAAACGTGCAGAACAAGAGCGGTTACACAGTCAGCCGCATGTGGCTGGAGTTCAGGGAAGTAATGGTGTTACCTGAGAAGAAAGGTTTCATGGCCAAGGTGGAACTAGAGCAAGACTGCGCAGGAAGGCGTGCCTTTATGCCTTCCCAAATCATGTAATTTTTAAAGCAAGCAGTAATCCATATAAGATCATTTGTTCAAAATAAAATATGGTGTCCAGCCACTTATTTGGGATTTATCCAGCTTTTTTCCCAAGAGTTATGACACCCATTTGTTCAAAATATTTACTGAGCCCCTACTATGTTACCAGGTATTTTTCTAGAAGCCCAAGATATAACTGTATACAAGGAAGGAACATCCCTGCCCTCAAGGAGAGTTCTTTCTACTTGGGGGAAAAAGACAATAAACATATATTCAAATAATTATAAAGTAGGATGAGAGAAAAGAGAGTGATCGAGAGTATGATTTTGTTCAAAGAGAGCCAAGGATAGCCTCTCTAAAGGCAGTGACATTTAAGCTGAGAGGACCAGATAGATATCTGGGGGTAGGGTGAGAATATGTGTATAGACTCATTTCCCTAGTCAATATTGCCTTATGTGGGCATCAGCAAGCCTTTATTAAATCACACTCCCAAACTATACACATTTTCATAAAAGACAGCAGATTTCATTCTTCCTTTCTAGTCCAGTGCACCTGCTTCTGAGAAAAAAAAAATTCCATTGTTCCATTACTCCTTTAAGCAGATGGCTTATAGTTACCAGTGAGCATGCTGGAAATTTTGGTGGGACTTGGGTGATCATTTCAACTAGTGTCAACAATTGAGTAAGTCTAGAAGATGTAAATTGGCTTAGTTTTGACCCAGACAGTTTCATAATCACTAGACTCTATTTCTGCTAATCATTAAAAAATCAGAACTACAACCGTTTTAGACACTATTTTTTTTTTTTGAGACAGGAGCCTCAAGCTGTCCCCCTGGGTAGAGTGCCGTGGCATCTCAGCTCACAGCAACCTCCAACTCCTGGGCTCAAGCGAGTCTTCTGCCTCTGCCTCCCAAGTAGCTGGGACCACAGGCACCCGCCACCAACGCCTGGCTATTTTTTGGTTGCAGCCGTCATTGTTTGGCGGGTTTGGGCTGGATTTGAACCCGCCACCTTAGGTGTATGTGGCTGGTGCCTTAGCCACTTGAGCCACAGGCGCCAAGCCAAGTTTTGGTTTTAAAATGTGGTCTGAAGTAAAAGATGTATGAAGGTTCACAAACAGCTTCTATTGACAGATTCAGCCATGGCTATTGTTTTGTCTGATAAAAAGCATGTTTGCTTTATTGGAATGTCTCTTCTAATATTCTTCCATTTGGACACAGATCCCATCCTGTCTTCTGCCTTACACCTCACATACCTTAGTCTTTCACACTAATTCTTGGGGGCTTAGAGGCATTTAACTTTACATATTTCTCAGTTTCTACCAAAATTTTTCTCCTAGCCAGGTGTTGTGGTGGGCACCTGTAGTCCCAGCTACTTGGGAGGCTGAGGCAAAAGAATTGCCTAAGTGCGGGAGTTGGAGGTTGCTGTGAGCTGTGACACCACAGCACTCTACCAAGGGCAATAAAGTGAGACTCTGTCTCTAAAAAAAAAATAATAAAAATAAAATTTTTGTTGGGTAATTTTTAAATAGCTTCACTGTTACAGAAAACTTACTTTCTAAAATCTGTACTTATGGTATGCGGGTGGAAAAAAATGGACACTAAGGGTGGATAAGGAATAGTGCCATGAAACCACAAAGAACCTGAGCATAACATCTGCCTTTCCTTGACCTTAATACTAAATCAAAGCTTTTGCAAAACAATAATGCTGCTTACTGACCAACCATTGGCTGACCAGCCACTGTCATACACTAATCCTTCACCTGCCTATTTCCCCTGGCTCCTGTTAAGGGCGCTACCTACTACAGGAAGCCAAAGAAAAGGGGAGGCACTACAACTGACATTTGTCACTCACCTTGGAGGACAGAATAGTGATTTCAGTATTTTCTGTTTGTCAAGGGGAAAGTGACAGTAATTGTACATACATATTGCCCTTCTTCCCCAAGACTGAAATGGCAATTAGAAACTTCAAAATCTAGCAGTGGCATCATTTGATATAGGATAAGAAAGGGAAGAGTCAGAGGACAATTCATACAAAAAGTTCTCTTTCTCCATTCCATAAATATATTAATAGGTTGGAGGTACAAACTGCTATCCTGGGCACTAAAGAAAGCAGAGATAAAGCCAGTCTTTTGTTCCACTGTTAACAATATACTGGCATCACAACTGAAGGTTTTCTGTTTGCATTGAAAGAGAAACATCAGGAACTAGCTAAATGCCAATGTCTTATCCTTTAAATTTTTCCAGATAGCAGAAATATCTAGACTATGGACTAGAATATAACTTGACCTCTGTGTGTAGATTTTTCCCCTCCAGGCAAGAGTCTCAGTTTGTTGCCCCAGCTAGAGTGCAACAGGTCACCATAGCTCACTGCAACGTCAAACTCCTGGGCTCAAGTGATCCTCCTGCCTTAGCCTTCCAAGTAGCTGGGAACATAGGCATGTACCACATGCCCAGCTAAGTTTTCTATTTTTTGTAGATGAATTCTCACTCTTGCTCAGGCTGGTCTTGCCCTCTTTACTTCAAGTAACCCTTCTGGCTTGGCCTTCCAGAGTGCTGGGATTACAAGTGTGAGCCATTGTGCCTCAGTGCATAGATTTAACTCCTGCTCAGCTTAGTAAAAACAACAACAAAAAATTTTCTCTTCTGCACCTATAACTACAAAAAGTTAGGTTCTAAATCTAACCTTTGTCAGCCCTATCAAAAAATAATGGATTTGTCCTGGTCTACTTCCAACTTGCAACTAGTACACACCCAATGCAAGTTTCTTCAAGATGGCTGACCCAGGAAGAGTCTGTGGCCAGACTTTCTTTCTTTCTTTTTTTTTTTTTTAGACGGAGCCTCAAGCTATCCCCCTGAGTAGAGTCCCATAGCATCACAGCTCAGCAACCTCCAACTCCTGGGCTCAAGCAAGTCTCCTGCCTCAGCCTCCCAAGTAGCTGGGACTACAGGCGCCCACCACAACGCCTGGCCATTTTTTAGTTGCAGCTATCATTGTTGTTTGGCGGGCCCAGGCTGGGGATTCGAACCCACCACCTTAGGTGTATGTGGCTGGCGCCTTAGCTGCTTGAGCCACAGGCACCAAGCCTTTCTTTCTTTTTTTTTTGCGACAGTCTCAAGCCGTCATGCTGGGTAGAGTGCTGTGGCATCACAGCTCACAGCAACCTCAAACTCTTGGGCTCAAGCGATTCTCTTGCCTCAGCCTCCCAAGTAGCTGGCACCAGAGATGCACGGCACAATGCCTGGCTATTTTTTGTTGTTGTTGCAGTTGTCATTGTTGTTTTAGCTGGCCTAGGCCTGGTTCGTCAGTGCCCTACCCACTGAGCAATGGGCATCGCCCATGTGGCCAGACTTTAACTGGCCTAAACTGAGATCAAACCTAAGGATGTGAGTCTATCAGTTAAGATGAGCTAAACAACTAAGTTAATGGGCTCAGCGCCTGTGGCTCAAGCAGCTAAGGCGCCAGCCACATACACCTAAGGTGGCGGGTTCGAATCCCCAGCCCAGGCCCGCCAAACAACAATGATGGCTGCAACCAAAAAGTGGCCAGGCGTTGTGGCGGGCACCTGTGGTCCCAGCTACTTGGGAGGCGGAGGCAAGAGACTCGCTTGAGCCCAGGAGTTGGAAGTTGCTGTGAGCATGATGCTATGGCACTCTACCCAGGGGGATAGCTTGAGGCTCCGTCTCAAAAAAAAAAAAAAAACCAAAAAACAACTAAGTTAATGTACCATTTAAAGCATAAATTAATACATAATTTAAAAATCCTAATTCTAACAGATATTTACTTTCATTTAGAAAAATGTTTAAAATTGATTTTGAAGAAGGTATAATATTTGAGAAAATATGTTTGGACCATCTCTGTTACAATGCTGGGTACCTGGCACATGTAATATAGAATTAATAATTCTGAAAGTCATTATATATTTCTTTTTATAATTTTATTCTAAAAAATAAGAAACCAAAAAAACCACAATTTTACTCTATCTACTAATTATTTCATAAAAAGAAGTTTTAAGTGTCCATTAAAACTGTAAGAAAATATCTTATAAAAATAAAACTTACTGGCTCGGTGCCTATAGCTCAACCGGCTAAGGCGCCAGCCACGTACACCTAAGGTGGTGGGTTTGAATCCCCAGCCTGGACCCGCCAAACAACGATGGCTGCAACCAAAAAATGGCCAGGTGTTGTGGCGGGCCCCTGTGGTCCCAGCTACTTGGGAGGCTGAGGCAGGAGACTCGCTTGAGCCCAGAAATTGGAGGTTGCTGTGAGCTGTAATGCCACAGCACTCTACCCAGGGGGATAGCTTGAGGCTCTGTCTCAAAAAAAAAAAACAAAAAAAAAAAATAAAACTTACTTGTGAAATACAAATATACTGCCTAGTCAATAAAGAAGCTTTATATTTTCCTTCTCAAGAATAAATGAAACTCTAGCCGGCATTGTGGCAGGTGCCTGTAGTCCCAGCTACTTGGGAGGCTGAAGCAACAGAATCACTTAAACTCAGGAGTTAGAGGTTGCTGTGAGCTACGAAGCCACAGCACTGTACCAAGGGCAACCATAGTAAGACTCTGTCTCAAAAAAAAAACAAAAAACTGAAACTCTTTCAGTGCCTACACACTTATACCACACGCTAATTTTTAGATAATATACAAATAGGGATACTGTGCATTATGAATAAGGTTTATGTTAGCATAAACTACCAGGTCTAAAGATTTACTGCCTGCATATTTGATATCCTCAACTGCAATTCCCAGGAGTCTAAATTTTCTGGGCAACACATGAAAATTAAAGAGAAAATAAAAAATCCAAATTCTGAGGTGGCACTTATATGAAGACAGAGGAGACTTGGCAATTATATTATATACCTCCTCTCTTCTTCTCAAGAGGCAGAAAGGACTGGCTGGAGGGCCAACCTCACAGGGTCTCTCTTTGCTCTCCTGTAACATCAGATCTTTTAGAAGACATCTGCCTGTCATCACCCACTACAAGCTATTCTTAAACAACCAGCTAAACTAAACTAGATTTACAGAAAGTCTGCATTCTTGCTTTTAAAAATATACCATCCAATATTTAAAACCTATTTATTTTGCATAAAGTATTATGTACCTTACAGATATATTTGCGAAGTGGGCTTGGGTTTTAGAAAGCGTCCTTAATCATCAGAGAAGAATCTGCATTGTATTTTTCTACCATTTGCTTGTATTTTTCAAATTCATTCAGAAATTGGAAGACTTAGGCAGTGATAAGCTACCCAGAACACTCAACTTTGATTTAGGTATACGGAATGAAGTAAGACATGTTTTCGGTTGTAAATTCCAAAATTTAATTCCTAGCCCTTAGTTGTAAAGCGCACATGCAATTTCTATTTCTCAGCATTTGGGAAGAACCATACTACCACACCAACTATGACTTCAAAAAACAGGCTCTCATGACAAGGACATCTTGTGATCAACTGAAAAACACAAATAGCATCTGCTTTTATATTAGGTTTTCAACTTCTTAAAAAAAATTGCACATAATCCAGAGGTATTATGCAGGGAGAAAAAAGTAGAATTATATGTATAGTCATCAATGACAGAGATAAAGAAAACTATAATAAAAATATACATTTCAATTAAGCAAAGAGGATAGTTTTAGGAGACAAAAATTCATAAGCTGACTAAAGGCACTGCTACAACTGTGCTTTACCTGCTCTTTTTCAAGCATATCTGCTTTACGAAGTATTTTCATTGCATACACGTGCCCTGTATCTTTCTTCTGAACAAGTCGCACCTAAAAAGTTATAAAAGAAATACCAACTCAAAAATTTGCACTGCCATGTTAATGCTTTTGTGTGTTATAGGAAACAGTTATTAAACTAAAAAAGTATTATATTCTAATATAAGCAACTAGCAGTAACAAAGCAGGGAAAAATGAATGCTTTCCAAAATGAACACAAGTCATATAGTGATGTCAATGCTGGAAACATCCTCAAATATCTCTAGATCTGAACAGCTTTGGCTCCCTAGTTGAATAAATCAATTTAATTTAAAACTTTCAGCTTCGGCTCAGCGCCTGTGGCTCAAGTGGCTAAGGCACCAGCCACATACACCCAAGGTGGTGGGTTCGAATCCAACCCGGGCCGCCAAACAATGACAGCTGCAACCAAAAAATAGCCGGGTGTTGTGGCAGGCACCTGTGGTTCCAGCTACTTGGAAGGCAGAGGCAGGAGACTCACTTGAGCCCAGGAGTTGGAGGTTGCTGTGAGCTGTGATGCCACAGCACTCTAACCAGGGGGATAGCTTGAGTCTCTGTCTCAAAAATAAATAAATAAAACTTTCAGCTTCAAACATAAGGACTCATGTGGCATATGTCAGCTCAGAAAAATAAGTAAATGGTTACAGCAATGTTCAAAGTTAAAATTGAAATTCAGGCATAGGAAAACCATAAGGAGGCTTGGCCTCCATAGCACAATGGTTACAGCGTCAGCCACATGCACTGAGGTTGGCAGGTCGGAACCCAGCCACAGCCAGCTAAACAATGACGAATGCAACAAAAAAATAGCCAGGCATTGTGGTGGGTACCTGCAGTCCCATCTACTTGGAAGGCTGAGGCAAGAGAATCACTTAAGCCCAAATATTTGAGGTTGTTATGAACTGATGCCACGGCACTCTACCAAGGGCAACACAGTAAGACTGTTTCAAAGAAAAAAAAAGGGAGAAATATGAGGAAAAAAGTCTAAAATGTGGCTCGGCGCCTATAGATCAACCGGCTAAGGCGTCAGCCACGTACACCTAAGGTGGTGGGTTCGAATCCCCAGCCCGGACCCGCCAAACAACAATGACGGCTGCAACCAAAAAATAGCCGGGCGTTGTGGTCCCAGCTACTTGGGAGGCGGAGGCAGGAGACTCGCTTGAGCCCAGGAGTTGGAGGTTGCTGTGAGCTGTAATGCCATGGCACTCTACCCAGGGGTACAGCTTGAGGCTCTGTCT
>CAUYTI010060074.1:0-13180 GCA_963575145.1 Galago senegalensis
TTTTTTGAGACAGAGCCTCAAGCTATCCCCCTGGGTAGAGTGCCGTGGCTTCACAGCTCACAGCAACCTCCAACTCCTGGGCTCAAGCGAGTCTCCTGCCTCCGCCTCCCAAGTAGCTGGGACCACAGGCGCCCACCACAACGCCCGGCTATTTTTTGGTTGCAGCCATTGTTGTTTGGCTGGTCCAGGCTGGGGATTCGAACACGCCACCTTAAGTGTACATGGCTGGTACCTTAGCCACTTGAGCCACAGGCGCCGAGCCAATAAAATGAGAGTTTGTCTCAAAAAAAAAAAAAAGAAGAAGAAGAAAGAGAAAGAAAGTTAAGAGAGAGAGAAAGGAAGGAAGGAAGGACAAGACTCACACAAACCACAACACACACATATTGGGGGACCTGGTTGTGATTGCAGGACCCTTGGCCAAGAGCCTTCCCATTTTTCCCAACAAACTCACCTGGCTCCAGGGCAATGCTTAGTAAGGCCTGGAGCTGTGAGGCCTGGAGCTCTTCCCCCTAGTCAGGAAAGAGCCACTTGTGAGGCCATTTACTCAACAACTGCTGTGGGCCAGGTCTTGTGCTGGACCCAGCAGAGAACACAGCAGAGACTGAGCTAGCCTACCCTCTCAGAGCTGAGAGGTACTCTCAGCCTACCCTCCTTCTCTCCAATGGGAGAAACAGACCTGTCCCCAGAGTGAGCAGCCAGAGCTGTGACTGCAGAAGCCTTGGGCTGGCAGAGAGAGGCTGCCCAGCTGCCAGGGCAGGGAGCACCTCTAGAGGAGGCACCTGAGGGTGTGAAGGGTCTGAGCAAAGGCCCTGAGGCAGAGATCTGGGAGCTTTCCAGAAAAGAAGGCCAGGCCCCTCCTCCTCACCTCTCCAGCAAGCTCCAGAAACAGCAGCTCCAAGCCCAGCTCCAGAGGCGTGTAGGGACCCTGTGGCATTGGGGTGGGGGTGGGGGTGGCGTTCAGTTCAGACGACCAGTCCTCCCCCCACCATCGCACCCTTCCCGGGGTATCCCCCACCTCAAGCGCCCGCAGGTCGGCGCTGATCACGTCGTCGATCTCCCTGCAAGTGACAGACGGAGGTGGGGAGGGTGCTGTTCGCTGGGGCTGCGGCTGGTCTAGGCGGGGACAGTGGGGACCTGGGCTCATCCCTGCAGGGGTAGAGGTCTCGCGAGCGGATTAGGACGGCCGGACGGGGCGCGGGGGAGGTCCAGGAGGGTCAGGGAAGTAGGCCTGTGGGGCGCCCCCCGCAGGTCTGTCTGGGGATCCCCGGGACGGGTATCGGCTTACACTGCCGTGTGGTGACGCTCAGAGAAGATGCGCAGCGTGAAGTCGGCCTCGTCGCCGGCGCGGGCGGCGCTGGGCACCACCAGGTAGTGTCCGGGGCTCAGGCGGCAGCGGCGGCTCACGTCGCGGCGGGCGCAGAAGGGTGAACGATCAGCGCGCAGCAGCCGGGGCAGGAGTGCGCGACTGCGCGGGGAGTCCCAGAGGCCCAGCAACTTGGACAAGGCGGGGAGACCACAGCCCTGTCAAGCTCACCCTTCTGCTCTTTAGACCGCCAGTCTAAACCCGCCACGTCCTCCCAGCGTAGAGAAGCCAGCCCCGGGCCTGTCAGGGAGCGGGTGTGGGGCCCAGCCGAGGCTCACCTCCTCTGGAATCTGTAAGAAGGGAGAACAAAGGGAGTCAGGGGGCAGTGGGGTGGTGGCCATTGCCCTGAATCCCTGTCTCTTCTTCTTTCCTCCTACTGGACCTTTACTGAACCTTTCTCCAGTCCCCAACCCACGCCCTTGCTGATTCCTCCCCAACCCTCTCTCCCTCATCTGTGCCCTCAGACCTTCTTTTCTCTTTAGTCACCCCAGGCGCTTCTGACCCCCAGGCTCTGTCCCACCCTAGCCTTTCCCTCTGATTTCCTTAGCTCCCTCTTCACTCCTCTGGACCCTCTTTGGACCTCGGACCTCCACCCTTGGCCCAGCCCGATTGCCCCCTTGACCCTGCCCCTGCAGCCTGTCCCACCCAAGACCGAACCTGGAACACGTGGAAGCCCACGGTGAGGTATGTGAGGCCCTTGGCCCTCAGGCGCCGCCGGTTGCGCTGGATGAGCGACAGGAGGACAGTGCACTTGGGCCAGCGGCCCCCCTGTGCTGGGCCCCGAGCCCCTGCTGCCCCCCAGCCCCCCCAGGGCCCTTCCTCATCCTCATCCTCCTCATCAGGCTCCTGCAGCGTCAGCCGGAACTGGGGGTTGGTCCAGAAGGTTTCTAACAGAGGAGAGAGAAAGAAGGGGATCCCCGGCGTGCCACAGCACCCCCCAGTTTGAATCTCAGGATCTCCCTCAGACCTCACCAGCACTAGGCTGACTCCCGCCAGAGTTGAAGCCTCGCACCCAGCGGCCCTGGAAGGTGTGGATGTGCCATCCACCTCCAGCCGGGCTGGGCCCCAGCACCTCCGGGCTCAGGGAGCAGATCTGCACCGTGTCGAAGTGGCGGAGGAAATCCTGCAGCTCCATCCTGGACAGTGACCATGTCAGACACTACCCAGCCCTGCTGCACCAGGGCCCCAGACCCTAATAGCTCAAGATTCCAGAAACCCCCACATTACAAAACTCTGCAAATTCTATAAATATTGTCAAGTATGCTCTGGTCTCTAAAAATGACCCCCAAATGGCTGAGCCCTCCAGTCCTCAGAAATTCCCCACAAATCACCAAGATTCATAAGCTATTCCCCAAATAGCATCAGATTAGCTTCAACCTTTCCAGTAGGAGGAAAGAAGAGGAGATAGGGATTCAGGGCAATGGCCACCTCCCCTCTGCCCCCTGACTCCCTTTGTTCTCCCTCAGACTCTCAATTATCATCAACAAGTGTCTTTTAGCCCTCAATATTGCCAAATCTCAAGAAATGCCCCAAATATCATCAAGCCTCCCTCTATCACCCTAAATACTAGCTGTCCCTTTCACCCATGACTATTACTATGTTCCAGATTCCTCTAATGTTAGTATGAGTTCCTCCTTGACTTCTCCAAATAGAACCTGATCCCCAAATGACCACTGATATGCACAATTTCTCTCTATTAGGGCCCAAACCCACAAACTTCCCTCATAAGACCTTTGGCCTGATGTCCCTTCCCAGAGGCAGAGCTGGGACCCTGATGAACTGACCAGAACTCGCCATCTTCCTTCTTCACCAGCAGAGCATCTCGCCACTCCGCAGGAAGTGTGCCCCAGCGTGGGCAGCTGAAGAGACTGAGGTGTCAGGCATAGGCAGGTGGGGCTGAGCCCCACACCTGCCCCAGACCCATCCCACCTGTCGCTCCAGGCTCCAGTCCACTCCACACGGCCCCATGGGTTCCGCAGCCGCAGCAGCCGCACTTTGGTGAAGCCCAGGAACACCTGAGAGCAGCATAGTCAGTGGGGGTGGTGCCTGGACATCCCCTGCCAGCCTTCCCATGGGGGATACTCACCTTGTGTGTGCCTGTGACTGAATATGCATGTCCCTTCACCAGCCCGTCTTCTGTCCGGTACTCACCCTGATCACTCTGGGCATAGAACAGGAGACAGTGAGGCCAAGGTCGGGGATGGGAGGGTAGCTGCTCCTCTCTGCTCGGTAACCTCCTGCCACAAGGCAGGAGTCAACCAGAGCACTGAACAGACACAGGGCTCAGAAAGGCTGTCAGGGTTGGTGAGTGACAAAGAATAAAGAAGGGGAGATGGAAACAAGAGACGAAAATAGGTGGAAAGAGGGGAGACAGAGACAAAGAAAGATACAGAACAGACAGGCAGAGAGACACAAAAGACAGTAACCCAGCAGAAAGCTAAGTAAATGAATGAGTTAGACCAACTCAATCAATGAATGAGAGCATGATAGGGTCAAAGAGGAGCACATGACCCAAGCTAAGCCCATGAAAGTCAATCCTGGCTGGGACTTTTGCTGAAATTCTCAGAAAGAGGTACTTTTTAAATTTTTTTAGATAGAGTCTCACTCTGTCACCCTGGGTAGAGTGTCATAGCTCACAGCAACCTCAAACTTCTGAGCTCAAAAGATCCTCTTCCTCAGCCTCCAGAGTAGCTGAGACTATAGGCGCCCACACCTGGCTAAGAAAGAGGTACTTTATTTTAATGTGGGAGGGGGAGGTTGGGAGATACTTGCAGTTATGGGGACCCTTTTGTGCCTATGAGGAGAAAGGCTGCCTGAGAATGAAGCTAATGCAGAACCAGGAATAGAAAAACACACTTGCTATATCTTCTGAGCACCTGGATCCAGCTATGTCTGAAGCTTGCATCCTTATGAGAGCAAATAAATCACCTTTTGACTTATGCCAGTTTGATCTGTGTGCATGTGTGTGTTTTTGAGACAGAGTCTCACTTAGTCACCCTGGGTAGAGTGCCATGGCACCACAGCTCACAACAACCTCAAACTCTTGGGCTCACGTGATCCTCTTGCCTCAGCCTCTGGAGTAGCTGGGACTACAGGCGCCTGCCACAATGCCCAGTTAACTTTTCTATTTTTTAGTAGAGACAGGATCTCGCTCTTGGTCAGGCTAGTCTCAAACTCCTCAGCTCAATTGATCCATCCAGCTTGGTCTCCCAGAGTGCTAGGATTACAGGTGTGAGCCACTGTACCTGGCCTGCCAGTTTGATTTGTGAGAGAGAATAATCTAACAACAGAAGCTGAGAAGGGGAAGATACAGGAAGCATCCCCCTACCCCAGCCCTGTCCGTACTCTGGTTCTTGGGGGTCCACATGGGAGTTTGGCTCTCACCAGGGCAGTGGCGCCTACAAGAGATTCCTTGGCCAGGGCATGGCGCAGAGCAGAGAAGACGCCTGAGATGTTTTGTTTCAGATAGAGCACTTCACCCACGCCACCTGTGAAGTCCACGAAAGCCTCGTTCATGTGGCCGCCACGCATGACCTCATAGGAGCCATGGAGCCTGTGGGAGTAAATCCAGGTGAGAGTTGAGGTGAGAGCATCTCAGGCAACTCCCTGGGATCTGGGGTCCCTACCCCAGGGTGTGGGATCCCCAGAGACTAAACGCAAAATGTCGGCTCAGCACCTATAGCTCAATGGGCTAAGGTGCCAGCCACGTACACCAAGGTGGTGGGTTCAAATCCCCAGCCTGGACCCGCCAAACAACAATGACAGCTGCAACCAAAAAATGGCCGGGTGTTGTGGCAGGCGCCTGTGGTCCCAGCTACTTGGGAGGCGGAGGCAAGAAACTCGCTTGAGCCCAGGAGTTGGAGGTTGCTGTGAGCTGTGATGCCACGGCACTCTACCCAGGGGGATGGCTTGAGGCTCTGTCTCCAAAATTGTCAGATTTTTTCTTTTTTTAGACAAGGTCTCACTCTGTCACCCTGAGTAGAGTGCTGTGATGTTATAGCTCACAGCAACCTGAAACTCTCGGGCTCAAGCAATCCCCTTGCCTCAGCCTCCAGAGTACCTGGGTCTCCAGGCTCTCACCACAATGCCTGCCTAGTTTTTCTATTTTTAGTAGAGAAGGAATCTCACTCTTGCTCAGGCTGGTCTCAAACTCCTAAGCTCACAAAATCCACCTGTGGCTCGGCATCTGTAGCTCAGAGGCTAGGGGGTCAGCCACATACACCCAAGCTGGTGGGCTCAAATCCAGCCCAGGCCCGCCAAACAACAATGATGGCTGCAACCAAAAAATAGCCAGGCATTGTGGCGGGCACCTGTGGTCCCAGCTACTTGGGAGGCTGAGGCAGGAGACTTGCTTGAGCCCAGGATTTGGAGGTTGATGTGAGCTGTGATGCCACGGTACTCTACCCAGGGTGACATAATGAGACTCTGTCTCAAAAAAAAAAAAAATCCACCTGGCTTAGCCTCCCAAAGTGCTGTGATTACAGGTGTAAACCACCACACCTGGCTCAAAATTTTCACATTCTTAAGGCGGGGGACTGTGACACACACTGGAAGCCCATGGAAATTGGACCTTTTGGCTTGGCGCCTGTGGCTCAAGTGGCTAAGGCGCCAGCCACATACACCTAAGGTGGTGGGTTCGAATCCAGCCCGGGCCCAAACAACAATGATGGCTACAACCAAAAAAAAAAAAATAGCCATGCGTTGTGGCAGGTGCCTGTGATCCCAGCTACTTGGGAGGTGGAGGCAGGAGACTTGCTTGAGCCCAGGAGTTGGAGGTTGCTATGAGCTGTGATGCCATGGCACTCTACCCAGGGGGACAGCTTGAGGCTCTGTCTCAAAAAAAAAAAAAAAAAAAGAAAGAAAGAAAGAAAAAGAAAAGAAATTGGATCTTTGGTCACTGGGGCCACCAGGACTTCATGGTTTGGGTTTAAGGGTCATGGGAGAGCTGACCCTGGATCTGAGACTTTAAGTCTCTGGGACATGTCTGCTTTGGGGGTAACCCCTATGGGGGCCAGTCAGGAATGGGAAAAGGTAAAGATTTAAGGGCCCTAAATCTTTAAAGGTAAAGATTTATAGGGATTATACCCAATATTGGGGGGTTGCTTGAGATTTCTCAATGGAACAGGAAAGATTGTCTGAGATTACATGTTTCCTGATGGGATAAATCTTAGATTGGGAGCCTCCAGGGTCTAATATATGAGATGCAGGGTCCTTATGAATTATGGGTGTTTAACGGATCTCTAGAACTGTTTTCTATGAAATCTAGATGGAGAGAGATTTAAGATGTAAAGGTCCTTAGGGGATGTTGTGACATTAGGGCTATGGTGGTTGTCACTTGGTCTAGGATCTTCAGAGTATCCCAGGGGTGTCATGTGGCTTGGGACCTGCTTCAGGGACTTGGGTGGCAGCTGGGGGGAATGGGGTCCTCACTTGGCATAGGCTTTTTCCAGGAGTGGAGCCCAGAACTCATTCCGCTGTTCCGAGCGCACGAACATCAGCTTCCCTTCACGCACAGGCAGCCTGTCGTCCACCACGACGTCCACCCAGTGGCCAAACTGCCAGAGCTGGTGGGAGAAGGGGCAGGGCTGAGACTCAGCTTCCAACATCCAGCCCTGCTAGGGCCCCAACCTTTGAGCCCTGGCCCTGCTGTACCAGTCCCTGAGCCCAGGAATTATACCTCAAGGAAGGAAAGTCAGCCTGAAATCCATACCACATGTCACTGTGGAGGAAACCAAGGCATGGGCAAAGGAACTGAGCTATACCTGGAAGTGGAAGACGCCTGCATAGCCATTTTGGAAGCCCTGTCCTGGAGGAACCACGCGGCACAGGAGTCGAGGGTAGAGAGTGAGGGAGGCAGCAGCCGCAAGGAACCAGCAGTTACCTGGGAGGAAAGGCTGGGATTGGGTGTGGATGGAAAGAAGGAGACTGAAGCACAGGGAGAGGAAAGATGGAGGGGCAATGGAGGGGTGGAGCTGTCAGGATCCCAGTAGAAACCTGCTGGATCCGAGGGCTCAAGATGTGTGTGGGGTCTCACCCAGGCTTCCCTGACACACATCTGTCCGGCTCATGTCTTCACAGATGAACTGGGGCTCAGTGCAGAACTCCTGGGGAGATGGGGAGCCCAGGTCTCAGCACAGGAAAGCAAGGGAATGAGCGGCTGGAGGTCAGAAGCCAGGGCCCCCTCCTGCCCTCCACTGGATGGCTGAGCCTGTGCTGAGTCAGCCCCACAGTACCCTCCTCTTCCCTCAGACCTGCCGGTGCGGTGCAGAGCCCCAGTCCCTCCTCCCTCAAACCCAAGGATCTAGGCCCCCAGCACCTCTTCCCTCAGACCCGAGAGTCCCAGCCCCAGCCACAATTTACATGGGGCCTCATCCATTTCACCCCTTTGGCCTTCTCCGAGTCTGGCCCCAGCTGGTCATAGCCAAGGGCATCAGGGCCAGCAGGGAAATAAGGGTCACGGAACAGGATCCCAGAATCCAGGCAGGTCGCCCTGATTGCCTCGTATCTCTGGCCCCGAAAGAGCTGCAAGCCCGTGGTTCCAGCCCCTGCCTCCTCGTCCACAAGCTGGATGGTGACCCTCCTGCTGCTGCACGCCATCTGGATACTCTGGGCTCACAGGCAGGCCCCAGGTCCTTAAACCTCCTGAGTCATGGGGGTGGGGCCTCCCCTCCATCTGAGCCTCCTTGGGGGTCTTTAGGATGTGAGGAGCCTTTCCTTGTTAATATTAATTGATGGTTTGGGGTGCCAGGGAGCAGGACGCCTCTTCAGTGGTTTCCTCCCTGGGGCGTGGGGCCTTCAGTTGTGGCCAGGGTAGCAGCTTAATGGGCTTGGCCAGCAGCAGGAGGGAAGGTGGGCAGAGCTGAGGGAAGACGGCTGCCGCTGTGGGAGTGCTAAGAAGGAGGTCAGTGTGGGGGTGCATTTTTTGCCTGCTGGCCCCTGTGGGTCTGGGGAGGGCCAAGGAGGGGAGGGTCTGTATTTCTTAGGCTTTCTCTTTCTCTCTCTGACAGTTTCTCTCTCCCCCACCTTCATATCTCTCTTCTCCTTCCCAGCCTCACTGTGTCTCTCCATCTCTCTTGTCTCTTTTTGTCTTTTTTTTTGGAAACAGGGTCTCACTTTGTTGTTCTCAGTAGAGTACTATGACATCATAAGTCACAGCAACCTCAAACTCTTGGGCTCAAGCGATTCTCTTGTCTCAGTCTCCCAAGTAGCTGGGACTACAGGCACCTGCCACAATACCCAGCTATTTTTAGAGATGGGGGTCTCGCACTTGCTCAGGCTGTTTAGGAACCAGTGAGTTCAGGCAATCTACCCACCTCAGCCTCCCAGAGTGCTAGGATTATAAGCATGAGCCACCGAGCCACCACACCCAGCCTTCTATTTGTCTTTCTTGTTTTTTTGAGACAGTCTCTGTCACCATGGATAGAGTGCCCTGGTGTCATCATAGCTCACAGCAACCTCATACTCCTGGGCTCAAGAGATCCTCTTGCTTCAGTTTTTTTTTTTTTTTTTTGGTAGAGACAGTGTCTCGCTCTTGCTCAGGCTGATCTTGAACTCTTTTCTTTTTTTTTTTTTTGAGACGGAGCCTCAAGCTGTCCCCCTGGGTAAAGTGCCATGGCATCACACTCACAGCAACCTCCAACTCCTGGGCTCAAACGAGTCTCCTGCCTCAGCCTCCTAAGTAGCTGGGACTACAGGTGCCCGCCACAGCGCCTGGCCATTTTTTGGTTGCAGCCATCATTGTTGTTTGGCGGGCCCGGGCTGGGGATTCGAACCCACCACCTTAGGTGTATATGGCTGGCGCCTTAGCCACTTGAGCCACAGGCGCCGAGCCTGATCTCGAACTCTTGAGCTCAACCAATTCACCTGCCTCTGCAACCAATTCACCTGCCTCTGCTTCCCTTACTGAGATTACAGGCATGAGCCACCGTGCCTGGCTGTCTGTCTTGATTTTTATTTGTTTCTGTCTCTCTGTATCTCTCTGTGTCTCCATTCCTCTGTCTTTGGTTCACTTTCTCTGTGTCTGTTTCTCTCTGAGCCTACCCATTCTATACTGTGAGCCAGGGCCCACCTGTGACCATGATGCCTTGTCCTGGCCACGTGCAACCCAGGGTCCATGTAGAATAGCAGTTCCCCAAAAGGAATCCTGAGCATTAGAAGAAATGGAAAAAACAGGTTCAGATGAGCCAGAAACTCCCCTCTGGTATTTGTCCCAACAACAGATCTTCCACCCTCAGTGTGTGGGGGGTATATTGCCCTACCAGAGCCTTCTCACCTTGGGGCAGCCAAATGTCCCTCAAGCTTTCTAACATCTTTCCCTCCGTGTGGACCAACAGATACTATCTAAGCCCTGTGACTGCATGGCCACCAAAAAGGAGGATATATAGCAAGTTTTCCTCCTGTTCAAGTGCCAAGACCCCCTATACTCCCATGTGAAGCATGTGAGAGTAGCTACAGCTATGCCAGCATTAAGAACCAGAGGGTCAGGTGGTGCCTGTGGCTCACTGAGGAGGGTGCCAGCCCCATATACCGAGGGTGGCAGGTTTGAACCCGGCACTGGCCAAACTGCAACAAAAAATAGCTGGACGTTATGGCAGGTGCCTATAGACCCAGCTACTGGGGAGGCTGAGGCAAGAGAATAGCTTAAGCCCAAGAGCTGGAGGTTGCTGTGAGCTGTGACAAAACTGCACTCTACCAAGGGCAACAAAGTGAGACTCTATCTCTAAAAAAAAAAAGAAGAAGAAGAACCAGAAGGCCCCAGTTCAAATCCCACCTCTGCCACTTAACAACTATGTGTCTTGGCTCGGCTTCTGTGGCTCAAGTAGCTAAGGCGCCAGCCACATACACCTGAGCTGGTGGGTTCAAATCTAGCCTGGGCCCACCAAACAACAATGACGTCTGCAACCAAAAAATAGCTGGGCATTGTGGCAGGCGCCTGTAATCCCAGCTACTTGGGAGGCGGAGGCAGGAGACTCGCTTGAGCCCGGGAGTTGGAGGTTGCTGTGAGCTGTGATGCTACAGCACTCTACCCAGGGCAACAGCTTGAGGCTCTGTCTCAAAAACAAACAACAACAAAAAAAAACTGTGTCTTTGAGCAAGTCATTTAAACGCTCTGTTTCTCTGTCTCCTCACCTTTGCAACGATGGTGATAATATGATCTTCCTCAGAGTTGTGAGAAAGTATGAGTTAATATGCGGTGCGTGTTCTGAGGAGTGTCTGGCACACAGCAGGTACTTGTACATGCCAGATCTTGTGAGTATATCCCGAGGTTCCATCTGTGGCCATCTTCCTGGGTTGCTGTTTCTGTCACTTCCATAGTCACCTCTGCCATCTCAATGCCTGTTCTCTGTGTCCTTACTTTGAAAGGTCGAAGCCCTTTTCCTCTTTATTTGCCCCTAAGTCCCACTGACAATAGGAGGAAGTACGTATTTAATAAAACCTGACTGACATCTTGCAGTGACCAGGAATCACCTACCCTGTAAAAACCACTTGTCCCATCACCCGGCCCTTCCTCCTGGCTTTTCCCGCCTTCACTGAAGGGCCCTCTGGCTTCCTCCAGTGCCAGCCTGCAAGGTTCTGTTCCCATTTCAGAAGTAAGAGTTCTCTTGATTATTACTCTCCACATCCTGGACCATATGCTTCCCTGGCCAGCTGGGGAAAAAAAAAAAGCGATGGCATTATAAGATGTCTGTTGCTTTGTGAGCCCAGCATTTCCTACCCCTATTTATTTCTGTTTTGTTTTGAGACAGTCTCACTCTGTCACCCTGGGTAGACTGCATGGCATGATAGCTCACAGCAACTTCAAACTCTTGGCCTCAAATGATTCTCTTGCTTCAGTCTCCCTAGCAGCTGAGACTATAGGTACCCATCACACCAGGCTGGTTTTTCTATCTGTTGTAGAGACAGAGTCTTGATTTCCCCAGGCTGGTCTTGAACTCCTGAGCTCAAGCAAATCACTCACCTATACCACCCAAAGGTGTGAGCCTCCACACGCAGCCCCCTACCCCTATTTCTGATAGCAGCACCCCTATTATGTTTGAGGATCCACTGATCCCTTATTTTCCAGCCACATGGCTCTCACAGAGTCGATCCCTCCCGCCATCTTAGGGGAGGGAATTTGATCCAGACCTGCCAATCAGAGCATGATTGTCCCAGGCCACAGCCCCTGGCTCCCCTCTGGGAAGACACAGGGCAGGACTCCTGATGGCTTCATTCTGAGGCATTCTCTTTGCCTGAGAAAAGGCCACCGAGCTTGGGGATGTAAGCCCAGAGTGGGGGTGTCTACTGTGACCACATTGTCTGGAGACCCTGACCCAGATAAGAGAGAAGCAGAGCCAAGCGATGCAGGGGAAGAAAGAGGCACTGCCCAGGAGCACAGAATTCCTGAAGCCAAACGTTCATGGTAAAGGAGCAAGTAAATTATGCTCCAGTTCTAATTTTTTTTTTTTGAGACAGAGTCTCACTATGTCACCCTTGGTAGAGTGCTATAGCATCACAGCTCTCAGCAACCTCCAACTCTTGGGCTTAAGTGATTCTCTGGCCTCAGTCTCAGGTGGCTGCCTGAGACTACAGGCAGCCACCACAATGCCCAGTTATTTTTAGAGACAGGGTCCCACTCTTGCTCAGGCTGGTCTCGAACCCATGAGCTCAGGCAATCCACCCACCTCAGCCTCCCAGAGTGCTAGAATTATAGGCATGAGCCACCACACTCGGCCTCCAAAAATTTTTATTTTTTTGAGACAAAGTCTTACTTCGTCACCCTCAGTAGAGTGCTGCAACATCACAGCTCATAGCAACCTCAAACTCTTGGGCTAAAGTGATCCTCTTGCCTCAGCTTCCTGAGTAGCTGGAACTATAGGTGCCCGCCATAATGCCTGGCTATTTTTAGAGATGGGGTCTCACTCTGGTTCAGGCTGGTCTTGAACTTGTGAGCTCAGGCGATCCACTGGCTTCAGACTCCCAGAGTGCTAGGATTATAGGCGTCAGCCACCATGCCTGGCCTATTTCCAAATTATGACAGAATATATGTGGTGTTTGTTTTTTCATTCTTCAGATACTTCACTTAGGATAATGGTCTCTACATTAACTACATTTTGTTAATCCACTCATGAACTGATGGGCTCCTGGGTTAATTCCACATCTTTGCAATTGTATGTAAATAGTGCTGCAAAATCTTTCTCCCCCTCATTAATCTTGTATTTTTAACTTAGTTTTACAATAAAGAAACAGAAAAGAAGTTGATCATTAAAAAAATTCCATAGCTGTCACTTCAAAATTTAAAATGAAGTTCTTGTTAAACAAACAGGAACAATATACCCTATAATTACATCTTTACTTTTATATACAAGAACTGAGTGCGAAGTGTTTTCAAACTATAAAATAATGCCTGACGTGGTGGCTCACGCCTGTAATCCTAGCCCTCTGGGACTCCAAGTTCCGTGGACTTGAGCTTGGGAGTTCAAGACCAGCCTGAGCAAGAACAGGACCTTCTCTACTAAAAATAGAAAATTAGCCAGGTGTGTGGCAGGCACCTGTAGTCTCAGCTACTTGGGCGGCTGAGGCAAAAGGATCTCTTGAGCCCAAGAGTTTGAGGGAGGTTGCTGTGAGTTATGATGCAATGGCACTCTACCCAGAGGGACAGAGTAAGACTCTGTCTCAAAATAAAAGAAAAAGGGCTCGGCACCTATAGCTCAACCGGCTAAGGCGCCAGCCACATACACCTAAGGTGGTGGGTTCGAATCCCCAGCCCGGACCCGCCAAACAACAATGACGGCTGCAACCAAAAAATAGCCAGGCGTTGTGGCGGGCGCCTGTGGTCCC
>CAUYTI010060076.1:0-20377 GCA_963575145.1 Galago senegalensis
TTTTTAGTAAGTTCACGGAATTGTGAGGCCATCACCACAATCAATTTTAGAACAATATTAACACCCTACAAGGAAGCCTCGTATGTGTTAGCAGTTACTCCTTGTCTCCTCCTAAATCCTCCAGACTTGGGCTACTACCCAAGTCTCCGTTCTGATAGATTTGCCTGGTCTGGAAATTCCATGTTATGCTACATGCCATGTTATTTGCCACTGGCTTCTTTCATCTAGTATTACATTTTCAAAGTCCATCCATGTTGTAGCATGCACCGGTCCTTCATTTCTGTTAAATGCTTAAAGTTCTGTTATGTGGATCTATGGTAGTTTCCTCTTCTGCCAGGGGGATTATGTTCCATGATGCTTGAAATTTTAGCTGTTACCAAACCCTATACAGATGTTTACTTCCTAGGCACCAGCACTGTGAGAAAGTTTAATTTATAATTTAGCCACAGTAAGAGATTAACAAGACTGACTAATAACAAAATAAATCAATTATAACCATTGTTATACTTGTATACAGCATCCTTATTCTTGTGCTTTGGGGCTAATGTTAGGACAATTTGCCCTGACTATAATGTCCTAGTATGTCTGAACAAGTTAACTGAAAGTTACTTGAGTGCAAGTGCTGTGACACCACCGCAGGGGAGCTGATAATTGACTAAGTGACTAATGGGCAGGCAGCACAGAGAGGGTGGGGAAGCTGGACAAAGGGACGATTCATTTTCTGGGCATGATGGGGCGGGATAGTGTGAGATTTCATCATTATACTCAGAACGGCACACAGTTAAAACTTACAAGTTGTTTATTTTTGATAGTTTCCATTTAATATTTTCAGACTGTGGGCAACTGAAACCAAGAAAGAGAAATTGCAGATAAGGGGGACACCCCAAACTGCATTTCGTTTATCCATTCATCATTAGCTGATGGACATTTGGGTTGTTTTCACTTTTTGGCTATTACAAATAATGTTGCTAAGAACATTTGTGTACATGTGTATTTCTCTTGGGCGTAAACCCAGCAGTGGTAACTCTAACATTTTGAAGAATTACCAGACTGTTTTCCAAAGTGGTTTCTATTTACCCTCCTAGCATCAGTGCATGAGTTTGAATTTGTCTACATCCTGGTCAATATTTGCTTGACTGTAGGGTTACTGTAACAAGGTATGGCAGACCGGTGGCTTAAGTGGAAATGTATTTTCTCATAGCAGGCAAAAGTCTAGATGTTTGACATCAAAGATTCCTCAATTTCTTGAGGGCTAAAGATGTTGAGCATTGTTTCTGTGGTTTCTGACCATGTGTACATCTCCTTTGTAGAAGTGCCCATTTAGCTTCCTGCTTATTTTTTAATTGAGTTATTTGCCTTAATATTATTGACTTTTAAGTGCTCTTTATATATTGCAGATACAAGTCTCTTACCAAATATATGATGTGGAAATATTTTCTCCCGTTCTGTTGGTTGTCTTTTCACTTTCTCAATGGTATCCTCTGTTAATTTCCCAGGGTTACTGTAACAAGGGATGGCAGACTGATGGCTTAAGTGGAAATGTATTTTCTCATAGTTCTGGAGTCTAGATGTTTGATATCAAGCTGTTAGTGGGGTTGTTTCCTTCCTAGGGCCATGCGGGAAAGATCCGTTTCAAACCTCCCTCTTTGGCTTGCTGTTTTCTTCCCATGTCTTCACATTGTGCCCCCTCTATAAATGTCTATGTCTAAATTTCCTCTTCTTATAAGGATACATGTCATATTGGAGTAGGGCCCAGTCTAATGACCTTTTTTTTTTTAAACTTAATTGCCACTGTGAAGACCTTGCTTCCAAACACAGTGACATTCTGAGGTATCAGGAGGGTAGGACTTTCACATATAAGTTTTGGGGGCATGCGATTCAGCCCACAACATGTCTTTTGGAGCACAGAAGTTTTTAATTTTGATGAAGTTTTATTTATTTATTTTTGCTTTGTTACTTGTGCTTTTGCCCTCTTATTTAAGAAATCATTGCTTAATCCGAAGTCACAAAGATTGCCCCCCCCCCCACACAATTTTCTGCTGAGAGTTCTATGGTGTTAGCTTGTATATTTTGAGTTAACTCTTGTGTATGGTGTGAGGTAAGAGCCCAGCTTCATTCTTTTGCATGCTGATATTCAGTTGTCTCAGCACCATTTATTGAATTATTTAAGCATCTTTGCTGAAAATCAATTGACTATAAATGTAGGATTTATTCCGAGGCTCTTGATTCTGTTCCATTGATCTGTATATCTTGCCTCTTGCCAGCGCCACATTATCTTGGCTATGGTAACTCTGTAGTAGGTTTTAAAATTGGGAAGTGGATCCTCCAACTTTGTTTTTTTGTCAAGATTGTGTTAACTCTTTGGGGTCCCTTGCAATTCCATATGAACTTTGGGATCAGCTTGTCAATTACATAAAGAACTGGAGAGGGATTCACAGGGTGGTCTATGGAGCAGATTCCCTCTCCACAGCAGAACAAAAGGCAGAGGCCCAGATACGGCCCCCACCCAACACAGAAAGAGACATATTCTCTTGGCAGAGGTTTCTAGCTCTCAAGCCAGGATAAAGAACAAAGCTCCAGGAATTCCTGCAAATAGGGGGATAGGGCACTGACAGCCTATAAACAAGGAAAAAGACCCACAGAGAAGCCCATTTCCAGAAAGGGCAGACTAGATTATCTGAAATCATTTCCTCTACAAAATCTCCAAAGGAGTGGAGTAAAATAAACATTCAATTAAATGCACAGCCAAACTAACAGAAAAGTAAAGGAAATCACTAAGGGCCAAAAATACACAGAGAGAGATACCCAGACCAATTACCATGAGCTGAGTCTTGGGGACTTTGTCTCACTGACCCAGGGGTGTGGTTTAACTAGTCACAGTGAAAGGAGAAAAGGCCTGTGCCCGTACACGGTGGGTATTAAGGACAGTGGATTAGAAAGCAGCACTCTCCCCCAACTACCCGTGAAAATAACAGAGCAAATATATTTTAGCTTATATCCTGGCAAGGGAAAAATGTCTCACCTGAGAATCCGTACCCTGCACCTACTACTATGGTAACCAGGGGGATGGGTTCCCTCCATCCATGTAGTCTTTGAACTAACAACTTGAAAAGTAAAACCTGGTCTCTAGTGATTTGCTTGGTGAAAATTTAAAACTATGATCATGAGCATGGAGAAGGGACATGGGTCTTGAGGATTCTTCCTACACTGCTGCTGGAAGTACAAATGTGTGCAGTCACTTTGGAAACTGGTTTGGCATTGCCTCCTACAGATGGAAGTTCACACACTCTCTAGGACCCAGAAGTTCGTCTTGGGGGTAAATGCCCAAGATAGACTGTTGTACCCAAACACTAAGATACACAAGAATTTTGTGAGTGGCATTCCTCACGATAGCAAAGAGCTAACAAATCCAAGTAGGACTGAGATTTGGATATTCACTGATGTTGCCTGGTTCCCCCTGGAATCATTAACACTTCTAGTTATGGGGTCACCCCCGTGTGTGAATGTGAATTGTAGCCCAGTCACGGGGTGAGGGGACAGTGAGTCCACCAAGTAGGGGGAGGATGGAAGGAGATGGACACTTCAAATGCATGCAGGGTGATGTGGGGACAGATACTGAAGAATAGAGGCCTGGGAACCCGAAACCTTGCAGATGTAACTAGAGACAGGCTTCAGGGTAAGATTTCTTCTTTGTAAATAGGTTGAGCCTCCCTTCCTGCTTCCTCAGAGCTCCCTCCTGCTGTGCTGATTGTTGAATTACTCAGAACATCCCTGGGACATTTTTCTCCCTATGGCCCTACGCTGCTGGTGAGGTAATAAATAGCTGAATTTTTCATAAATTTATATCTCTTATTTTTAATTAAACAACAGGAAAATTGTCCTTGAGAAATGCACTCTTCCGTCGGTTTGGCGCCACGGGGCCTGCGGGAACCTTCCTGCCTGACTATCTCCTTTTATACACGAGGAAGTTGAAGCTCATATTTCAGAAGTCGCTGACTGTAGGATCTGCTGGGGGAGTTCCTGGTTCCCCCCCAAATCAACCGTTGGTGACACTGCATATCCTGACATTCTTAGTGACTAGATGAAACACTCAGTGTTACCTTCCCCAATGACAAGAATCTACAGTCCAACACAGTAACCTCCGTGTTCACTCTGTAGTTGCACATGTGAAGTAGCAGGTGAAAGGGGTTATTTTTGAACATACCCTTCTAGAGGGCAGCCTCAAGTCTTTGGAGGCTTGGAAGAAAATGTCTAAGTTCCTAAGAAAGAGCCCAGGAAGAACCTTTGGGATTCTAACTTCATGACAAAAACCCAGAGTGGGAAGGAAAAGCTACCAATGATCATTTCAGCAGTGTCCCCATCCCACCTGCTGAGAGGGAGGTGCTGCCCACTCTGCACAGAACAAATCTAGGAGACCTGGGGATGAGGGAGATTTGAGGAATAAATTCCTTAGACTGAAAATTGGGCAGGGATAGAGGGAGGCAAATGGGTCTAAGAAAAGCTCACTCTAGAAGTTGTCCTCACTTAGGGAAACCTGGTCAACCTGGGGTTAGTTCAACCCTGAGCTGATCAATCAAAAAGTATCATTACACCAAAAACATAATAATCTGACATGCACAAATATATACAAGGTTGTTCATCGCAGCAATGTTTGTATGACAGCTTAAGTGCCCATAATAGAGAATTAGTCAATGAATCCTAATGCCTCCAGAATGAGACATTATGTAGACAGTAGCCAGAATAATGCAGATTATTCTACATTCACTGGCATGAAAATTTCTACAAGCATTTTTTAGTGAGAAATATATGATTCATATGCAATATTTAGGTATTACATGTATATAGTATATGGATATAAAATCAATATTTTGTGTATGTGTAATATTTAGGGTGTGTTTTGGGGGAGAACTCTGAAAAGATTTCCAACAAAATAGTAACAGTGGCTAATTTCTGGGAGGTAGTATGTTGTTCTTTGAGACTTTTTCATAGTGCTCAATAGTGCTTGAATTTTCTATGTAGGGTTTTCCATTATTTAATGTAATCAGAAAAATCAATAAAGGTATTTTAAAGTCATTTTGTTTTGTCTTACCTCTCTTTGTGACAGCAGGGGAGGGAAGCCCAGAGGGGAGGGGAGGGAAGCCCAGAGAGGGGCTGATGGGTCATACCTGGGGGCTGGAGTAGAGCCCCAGCTCATACACCAGAAGCAGGGATGGCTGTCCCCACTCACAGACCTTGCACGAGGAGGCTGAGGTGCTCTAGCCATATTCTTTCCCACTTTCCCATTTCTCAGTCTCAAACTTCCTATTTTTCCTTCATGTTTCAAGTGTGCAATGTTCTAAATTTTCTGCCCTTTTACCTGCCTAGAATGGCTTCTTACCTGGCTGACTTTAACTGGTACTTCAAGAATCCCCTCTACTCTGAAACTCTCCTTTTACACTAACCTGCACAGAGTTGGAGAACATTCTTTTCAGTAAAGTCTCACAAGAACAGAAAAGCAAGTGCCCAATGTATTGAATACTAATGTGAAGCCAGTAGATGAACTAATGGATGGTCACATGGGAGAAAAGCATATAAGGACACTCACCCTGGGAGGCTGGGTGAGTGAGCTTCTGGGAGAGGCTGACCCAGGGAGGTGCTGCTGAAGGCTCTGCTCTCTGCTCTAGCTGTGGGACTGCTCCCCCTCCCCCATACCTCCCCCATCCCCCAGCCCCCATGTCCAGCACCTTCACCAATCTCACTTCCTGCCACGGCCCTCTGCATTTGTTTGCAACCTGCCCTCTCTTCTACACCCATTTCCCTTCCTCATTCTCCATCTCACTTAATGCTCTACTTCTTGCTATTTTCCTACAGCATTCATCACCTTCTTTTTTTTTCTTTGAGACAGAGTCTCACTTTGTCACCCTCAGTAAAGTACCCTTTACTGGTGTTATTGCTCACAGCAACCTCAAACTCTTGGGCTCAAGTGATCTTGTTTCAGCCTCCTGATGCTGCAATTACAGGCGTCTGCCCCAATGCCTGGCTATTTTTTAGAGGTGGGGTCACTCTTGCTCACGCTGGTTTTGAACTCCTGAGCTCAAGCAATCCACCCACTCTGAGAGTGCTGGGATTACAGATGTGAGGCACCACGCCTGGCTTATACTCATCACCTTCTAACCAACTATTTACTTGCCTTGTATGTCTCCTCCACTAGGATGTCAGCTCAACAAGGGTCAAGAATCTTTGCCTGTGTTGCCTAGAATTGTGCCTGGCGAGTAGTAGACACTTCCTAACTGTCTGAGGAATGACTGAACCAAGCAACATCTAGTAACAACATGTGTTTCTTCTGTGCCTGGGGAAAGGACCTCTTGGTTCCAGACTTAACTGTCCCTCCTCCCATGTCTTCTCTCCTCTGTAGTGACACAAAAACCTCTGTTTATTAGGATGAACAACTACAGTCCTCTCACCTCAAGTGTCAGGCCTGCTGTTAGGCAACCCACCTGTTATCCCATTCATCACACATCTTAGATATTACAAATACGTTTGCTCTACAAATAAAAGTTTACCAACCAGGTCAGAACTATGGACAAGCAGGCAAGAGTCTCAGGGCTTTTTGTTATAAATTGAGGTCAGAAACTATTCTGGAAGAGCCCCCTTATCTCCCTCAGCCTCTGCCTGCCTATCCATTTTTCCAAAACCAAGATCTGCTTTTCCCTTTTCAGAGGAATGTAATAACTGGGGGTCAGGTGGTGACTTGGGAGCCATGCTCATCTCAGATAAATTTTGTGAGAGAATCAGATTCTTATAGAAGTTTTGTTCCAAGAACATCAGTGGAATTCCTGCTGGGCACCAGGCAAGGCACTGGACTCTGGATTCCAAAGATAACTCTCAGGGACACTTGTAGATAATCAGCGGAATTATTCCTCAAACCCCATTTCTAGTTTAATTCAAATTTTCCCAGGTGAGGCAGAGGCCTGGTAAGTGTTAGCCCCAAATCTGGGTGCTTGAGGGGTGTCCAAGGTTTAAGAAGTCCTCATTTTCTTGATAGTTGTCACTCTTGAGTTTAGGTTATGCGGTGGGGATGAGGGGAGTCAGACTTAATCAAGCACTGCAGAAAATACTCAAATGTCGTTATACAATTTCTTTAGAAGTAAATTCACCTTTCTAATTATGGGCGCCTGGGGCTGCAATTACAGATAAATCGCATTTCCAGCCTAAAGCTCTTCCTGCTTCCTTCTCCAAAGCCCTGCTGGCAAAGCTCCCTGGGCTGTCAAATGCTGCATAGGTGGGTGTGGCAGCCGGAGGAGCAGGCTGGACCAGAGGAGTGCGGGGCCAGTGTGGGTGGTGAGAAGCCTCACCTAGATCCTAGGGAGGGTTTGCTGGCCAGGTGCAGGGACTCCGGGGGTCAGCTCTTTTAGACTCTGGCTCACGCCCTTCCTGGGGCAGCCTGCATGTTGTGACTGGGTGAAGTGGAGGTACCAAGCCCAGGACCCCTACACCTGACCTGCGCCGCACACAGGAAGTCCTTGCTCCAGAGCTTTTGTCCTGCATCACAGTCAACTTGTTCCTGGGCCTGGTCTGGCTTCTCTCTTCTTTTCAGAGGTGTTGATCCCCAATAAACACATCCCCAAACTCCCTTTTAGTGTCTACTTCTGACAAACCCGACCTGTGATAATAGTTAGGGGATAGGGAGCAGGCCCAGGTGCAGATACAATGGAAGAGGGTCTCTCTGGCCAAGTGTAGCCATTTTGGACGTGGGGCCCTCGGTGGAGGAAGAGGTGTTCTAACGAGTGGCAAAGCACAGCAAGGCACACGCAGTGCCCAGTGCTCTGAGCTCCAGCAGGTGCCACAGGCCGATGCCCATCTCTTCCCTTTCCCGTCACCCCCTGCTGGAGGCACTCACCATCTCCCTCTGAATCACTCTGTAGTCTCTCCATCCTTCTTGCCTCCCACCAGGCTGATCTTTCAGAAACACACATCTGATCATGTGATTATAAAACCCTCCAAAGACTCTCCTTAACCCCCAGGATTAGGCCAAGTTATTGAACTTGGAATATTATTGCCTTGAGACATGGTCTTGGTTTTCCTCCCAAAGTTTATCTCTTACAGCTCTGGGCTCAGCCAGCAGCACCTATCCCATTTTCTACCATTGCCACCTAACAGGCTGAGGGGGGCTTTATCCTGTTGTTCAGGCACCAGGGCCAACAGCTGAAAGTAATAGATTTTCTAATAGACCAGTACTCTCCTCCTGCCACCCCAAAGAGAGCTGCAAACTTAGGCACAGCCACCTTCTTGGGGCTTATTAAGAGGCAGCAGAACCAGCCCTGTTTCCCCCAGCAATCCACAAACACCCCTGCCCCAAACACCCCACAACAAACACCCCTTACTTGTCTGCATGAGGGAAAGGCTTTTGGGATAGAAGCACATGGGCCCAGTTTGACCTCCCATCTGGGAGCCCCCAAAAGAGTCCTCACCTGAGCCCAGGGCTGATGCAGCTCTTGGATGTCTGCTACTTCAATGACAAAGGGACTAATCAGTGCTAACCAGAAAATCCCAGTGACAGTAGAGAGGATCACAACAATGGCTGATCATGGAGAGTGACAGTCACCCCACCCCTTCTTCTCGTCCACCCCTTCCACATCAGTGCTGGTCGGCATCAGAATCCCAGCTCCAGCCTGTATAGGTGAGTGTGAAGTTTTAAACTACTTTTCAATAAATTAGAGAGGGGGATCTGAAAAAGGGTGGTTGAAGACAATAATTGAAAAAGAATAATTTGAGAGTTCTGGTGGGCTGTGGATGCCAGTGTTTCCCCTTCCTTTACTTTCTATATGCCAAACAGTAGTATTTTAAGTTCTTGATGTTCATTAACTCATGCTGTTTAAACACTTCTTTAAGGTAAATAAATACCATTGCTCTCCATATTTTCAGAAGAGAAAACCAAGGCACAGAGACCTTAGATCACTGGTCAAGTCACTGACCTAGCAAATAGTGGTGACAAGTCTTGAATCAGATACTTTGGTTCCAAAGACCTTCAGGGGTAACCTTCTGCACCCTGATGTCTACTGGGCATGAGCAAATCCCATACCCTGCCAATCCTGTCCTTCATGGGGGTCCTGTTCTATTGATGACACCCCACTTTCCTGAGCTTTCAGTGTTTACTTCTCTGGGTTTCTCCTCCCTCATATAAATTTGACTCTTCTAACTTCTTCCCAACCTTGTGTTCCTCATTTCAAGAGCAGACCAGACCTGCCACCTCCAGGATTTCTCTTATTGCCTCTAAAATGCTCCCAGCAGGTCACTAATGACCCAGTGAAATCTTCACACCATGCACTGATGTTGTCTCCTTCCTTTTTGAAAATTCTGCCTTGCTTGATTCCTGTGGTATCACTCCCTGTAAGTTTTCTCTTCCTTCTGAGTACTCTGTTTTTCAGACTCAAAGGTTGGTGTCTAGCCAGCTGTCTTTTTTTTTTTAGAGACAGAGTCTCACTTTATTGCCCTTGGTATAGTATTGTGACATCAAAGCTCACAGCAATCTCCAAATCCTGGGCTTAGGCAATTCTCTTGCTTCAGCCTCTGGAGTAGCTGGGACTACAGGCGCCCACCACAACACTTGGCTATTTTTTTGTTGCAGTTTGGCCAGGGCCGGGTTTGAACCCACCACGCTCAGTATATGGGGCCGACGCCTTACTCACTGAGCCACAGGAGCCGCCCCCAGCTGTCTTTTTTTAAAAAAAATTTTTTTTAGAACTTTTTGAGAGATAGGGTCTCACTCTGTTGCCCAGGGTAGAGTACAGTGGTGAGATCATAGCTCACTGCAGCCTCAAACTCCTGGGCTAAGAAATCCTCCTGCCTCAGCCTCCTGAATAGCTAGGACCACAGGTGGGCACCACCACATCTGGCTAATTTTTTATATGTTTTTGTAGTGACAAGGTCTCACTATGTTGCTCAGGCTGGTCTCAGAACTCCTGGCTTCAAGTGATCCTCTTGCCTCAGCTTGCTGGGATTATAAGCATTAGCCACCACACATGGCTGACATGACTCCTGTCAGGAGAATGGGTCCTAGGACCAATCCCACCAACTATTTGCCAAATTCTTTTTCTTCTTCCTCTTCTTTTTGTTTTTTTGAGACAGAGTCTCACTCTGTCGTTCAGGCTAGAGTGCTATGGCATTAGCTTAGTTCACAGCAACTTCAAACTCCTGGGTTCAAGTGATCCTCCTGCCTCAGTCTCCTGAGTGGCTGGGACTACAGGTGCCCACCACAACACCAGGCTAATTTTTTCTATTTTCTGTAGCAATGGGGTTTTAGTCTTGCTTAGGCTGGTCTCAAACTGAGCTCAAGTGATCCTCCTACCTCAGCCTCCCAGAGTGCTAGGATTACAGGTGCAAGCCACTGTGCCTGGTCAACTATTTGCAAAATTTTTTATTTCTACTTTTTATTCTAGTACTTTTAAAAGTTTTGGGTCTCTAGATCCTTTTACACTCAAAAATCATTGGGGATCCCAAAGAGCCATATTTATATATATTTACTGTTTTAAGAGTTAAAATTTTAGATTTTTAAAGTATTTATTTAAAATAATAAACCTATCATATCTTGACATGAATAATAAACCCATTACAGAGTAACACAAATCACACATTAACATACTAACATTACCATTTTGGTAAAAGGTAACTATTTTCCAAAACAAAAGAAATTAATGAGAAGAGTTACATTGTTTTCCTTTTTAATAAATCTTTTAATGTCTAGCTTAACAGGAGAGATCTGAATTATCCTATCTGCTTCTGTTACAATGTATGGTTTTGGGTGAAGTACATGTAGAAAAATCTCACCTCCTACTGTTTAGGAGGTGGAAAAGGGAAGGTGAATTTGGACTCTGCAACTTGCTTTGGCCTTCATGTGGGTTACTCTGTCTCCTCTGTTGCAAAGTGAAGTTGGTAATAGGCTTTGTGGGAGTAGGTAAATTAATATGTGTAAAGAGCTTAGGAAAACCTTGGTTTTACACATGTACTTAAGTAGATTTGATGTTCATTCCCAGGATATTTATTTCTGAGTTTTTTTATTCTGATTTCGATTCGTTAGAGTTTATGTTTTCAGGAAAGTTTCATGCAAACATGTCACATCCTTGAGTTCTTGCATATTTTTCAATGTCTGCCTTTTGCATTTATACTTGAAGACCATTTTGATAGGATTTAGCATTTTGGAGTCACTTTTTCTTTCCTTTGGGACTTTGTAGACATCAGTCTATTAGTCTCTCCTACTGAATGTTGCAGAAAAAACCTGAATTTTCTTTACCCTGAGAGGAGACTGGATTTTTCTTGCCAGATATCTTTTTATTTTCTTATCCTTCAACTTTAATTAATAAGAATATGCCTATTTTTTCCATCAATATTATTGGAAAACACTACATCTTTTTGACTGAGGGATTTAATTTTCTCATCCTAGAGAACTTTTCCTGTAATACATTTTTAAATAGTTTCTCTGCTTATTTAATGTAACCCTCTACCTCCATGATACCAGTAATCCTCACGTTTGGTTGTTTTTGTCTCCTGTTTTTTGTTTTAAATTTATTGTCTTTTCTTTTCATTTTCTTTCTTTCTTTTTTTAAGACAGAGTCTCACTATGTTGCCCTGGGTAGAGTGTTGTGGCATCACAGCTCACAGGAACCTGCAACTCTTGGGCTTAAACAATTCTCTTGCCTCAGCCTCCCAAGTAGCTGGGACTACAGGCATCCGCCACAATGCTTGGCTATTGTTTGTTGCAGTTGTCACTGTTGCCTAGCAGGCCCGGGCCAGTTTCCAACCCGCCAGCCTCAGTGTACGTGGCTGGCACCGTAACCATCATGCTAGGGGCGCCGAGCCCTTTCTTTTCATTTTCATTATGATTATACCAAGTCTTCCATTCCATGAAAGTAATTTGATGTTCAGCTGTGTCTATTCTGTTGCTTATTTATTTTTCAAAGTTATTTGTTAAATGTGAAGTGGGATTTTGCTACAAGTAAACAACTTCTCTCTTTAGGACTTTAACTCCCTTTTTAGCTCACGCTCTTATTTTACCCTTTTTTGTGTTTTTAAAGGTCATATTCTTTACTAGAATATATGTGTGTTTGAGAGTGATGAACTCATTATGAGTATTCTTCTGTTCCTTGGTTTGGGCCATGTTTTCTTCCAGATTGGATTATTTTTTCTGTTTACTGGGTGTTTTCATAGCTTTTGCTGTTTTTTTTTTTTTTTTCTTAATCTAACCTATGATTGACCCAGGCTATTTAGTTATATTATTTGGTGACCTAAGGGTGACTTCTTCTTGAAATTCTCCCTATCTTATATAGAACTCAGTTGCCTCCCCCCCAGGGCTGCCACACAGGGGCTGGGAGTTGCTTGCTGTCTTTTTTGCAGCTTGGGTCTATGGGCAGCGATGGGCTGGGCAGCACAGCCCTTACTGGAGGACTGGGCTCTGCCCTTTTCTGAGAGCCCATGAATCGCCTCTAATTCTCACTGGACTACGGAGATCAGAGAATCTATATAAGCACCTGGCCACCTAGCTGGGAATGTCCCCATTCCTGACTGCCTGCCCCAGCCCAGCACACGTTCCCAAAGCTGACAAGCCTTGCTGTAGGTCTTTACTCACCATGGTCCTACAGTGGTGTGTAGTGGCATCTGCTTATGAGCACTTTCTCTTGACTTTTCTCCAAGCTGCCTTTTCACCCTCTCTGTTGGGTTCTCTTCCAGCGGGAACATGGGGTGCATGTCCCCTAAATGCTGTCAGGATACTGCCACTTTGTCTGTTTCCCTCCACACTACTTCTAGGGAAGGTAAGAATGAAAATACAATCCTCATGGCACCATCCAGACTTTCTGTTTCTTTCTCTGATACCTTCTTTTCAACAGTTAAGCCTTAATCTTGAACCTCTTTCCTCGTTACTCCTGGTAGATTTTTTAAAATGTCATTTTGGAAGGATGTCTTCAATAGATGAAGAAGTCTGGGTTGCTAGGTATTCTCCTCCCTCTTCCTCTCAAGTACTGTAGAAATGGCCCATGGTCCTCTGATCTCCGTAGTCTAGTGAGAATTAGAGGTGATTCATACGCCTCCGCCACCAAGAGATGCATCATGTTTTTCTTTGGCAGCTTTCAGCATTTTCTCCTTAATTTAGTTTCCAGCAGTTTGACTGTGCTATGCCTATGAATGTCTTTGTTCACATTTATTCTGCTTGGGGTTTACTGAACTCGAATCTATAAATTTATGTCTTCCACCATCTTGGGGAACATGTAAGCCATTACTTCTTCAAATATTTTTTTCTGTTCTCAGTCCCTCTCCCAGACGGGCTGAGTCAGGCCTCCTGGAGCAGCTCAGGTCAGAAGTGAAGCTGGGACACAGAGTGAGACAGGCGTGACTGTCCAAGCCTGTCATCTCCTTATTCACCCATGCCATCTTTTAGTAATGGCATTTTTCTGTAATTATATAAATAACAAGGTGGAAATAAAAATACTCTGGTGATTGCTTTACCAAAAGTTTTTGGTCTGTAAAGGGTTTCTCTGTATTATCTGACTTTAAAGTCTGAAGTACCAAATTATTTGAATTATTATGGAAATGTGCATATTGATATATTTTGACTTAGAATATGTTAGCTTGAGGCAAACTTGTGTATTCAGTAACCTCTTTTCTGGAAAATTTAAAACAAAGTTTTTAAAAAAGCACAAGTATGTAAGTATGTAGATATTTTTATATTATCCTGTAGGTTGCTGAGACTCTGTTCTTTTTTAAAATTTTTTTCTTCAGACTGGACACTTTCTTTCTTTTTCTTTTCTTTTTTTCTTTCTTTCTTTTTTTTTTTTTTTTGCAGTTTTTGGTCGGGGCTGGGTTTGAACCCGCCACCTCCAGCATATGGGGCCAACGTCCTACCCCTTTGAGCCACAGGTGCCGCCCAACACTTTCTATTGATCTACAAATTCTCTCTTTTTAGAAATATTATGTTTTTTAGTTCTAGAATTCCCATTGTATCTTGATTTTTATATAGTTTCTATTTCTTAATCCATATTTCTTGTCTTCCATTTATTGAAAGTATAATTTTCCTTTATTTCACTGAGCTGAGCTGCTTGATAATCCCTATCTGCTAATTCCAACATTTAGACCATATTGGGGTTGATCTCACTTGACTTTTTCCTCTTAACCCTGGATGATAGTTCCTGGTTCTTTGTACAGTAATTTTGAATTATATATTAGGCATTATACCTTTGATGTTATGAAGATTCCACATCCTGTTATATTCCTCTGAGAGTGCTGTTGTTTTGTTTTAGCAGGCAATTAACTTAATTGCACTCAAATGCAAAACTCTGCCCTGCGGGCAGTGGCTCAATTCTCAATTCATTTCCCCATCTTTAGGCTGCTGTGTATCTGTCTTATGTATGTGTGGTTCAGGATCTGACCAAACCTTGAGGGAACTCAGAATCTGTACACAGAATTCTATACACAGAATCTGGGTCTCCCTCACTTTGGCTCACTTTTTACAGGCTGTCCCCACCCCTTGCTTTTTAGCATACCCTATCAGAGTTTTGCTATCCCACATCTGTTTGCTATCCCAACTTCAGCCTGTACTCAGGCTAAAAACTACAAAAATAGAAAACTCATTTCTTGCCATTTCATTTTTCTGAGATTTGACTTTTCTCCAGATTCTGTGTGCTTCTGTTTACTCTCTATTGCTTCTAGGTAGGTTTGTGTATGTGTGTGTGTGTGTGTGTGTGTTGTTTATTTTTGAAAAATTTTATCTGGAGTTTATAGCTATCATCTATGGGAGAGCAGAGTCTGGTAGATAACTATTTCTTGTACTCAAAGTTGAATTTGCTAGTGATTTTTTTTGTTTGTTTTAAGTTTTGCTGTTCATTGTGTTAAAAGTTGGGTGGTGGTGGGAAGAGGGGGTGCTGAAATTAGCCAGGCCCCGTGGTGGGTATCAGTAGTCCCAGCTACTTGAGAGGCTGAGGCAGGAGGATCACTTGAACCCAGGGGTTTGAGGTTGTTATGAGCTAGTCTGGGCAACAGAGTGAGACTCTATTTTGGAAAAAAAAAGTTTGTGGGGAAGGGAGATTCTGAAATCTAGAGTCATTTTGCCATCTTTACCCAGGAATGATCTTGTGCAAATGTCTTATCCTCTTTGAGCCTCAGCTTTGTAATTTATAAAATGAGGGGAATAATCATACCTTGCAGAATTGTTAGAAAGGTTAAGTTAGGTAGTGCAGGTAAAGATTTTTAGTACAGAGCTTGATGGCTAATAAGATTCTTACCACCACCTTTGGTTTCAGTATCTTATCCTAACATAATGCGTGGTAGGTAATAAGATATAATGATGATTGTTGAATAAATGAATTGGATACGTGAAAATAGAGAAGGAAAAAAAATGGATTCAAGAAATGGTGAAATGAACTACTGGAAACTGAAGAGCTGCTTTAAGCGGCATTACCCCACCGGACCTGAGCACGTAGCAGACACACAGGCCCGTGGCCAGGGAGCTCTTCCCTCTGGCCAGGTTTCTGTTACACAAGGTGTTTTCTCTTGAGTTTGTGTGGTGATTCATTACACAAGCTGCAGCATGAGGCCAGTCCTGCAGAGAGCAGCGGAGCTCTATATCCCTGTCTTGTATCCTCTCCAGAAGGAATTTGGGGGGCACTCTGGAGCCTGAGGGGGACTCTTCTGAGTCACAAGCATTGCTGAAAACACCTGGAAATTGCATTTCTGTGGGGTAGTAGCAGAGACAGAATCCAGAGGTTTGGGAATGGAGGGGCTTGCATTCTCCCTGATTTCAGGGAGGAACTACTGCCTACACAGAAGGGCAGAAGTGCCAACCCTCAGCAGGTGGTTACATGCTTCCAAACCATCATGGCTGCCCTCTGGCCCCTGGTTAGCATTTACAACAGGGTTAGAGGTGGCAGGATCCAATCTAAACTCTGCCACTTCTTAGCTAGTTGGTGATTGGCAGGCCATTGGAATTTCTAGACCTCAGTTGATTTATCTATAAAACAGGAATCAATTAAAAGATGTATAGGAAAGTCACTTGTTTGTGAATTCCAAGTCCTCTAAATACATAGTTAGTGCATATTAAAATAAATATACTAATCAGCCATTTCCCAGGACACTAGCAGGGGCTGTGATCCACTTTCAGTACCTGCCAGGACCACTCTGAGAGGTCAGTTGTGTAAGCAAAGTCCACAGGTCTGGAGTCTTAACTTGATAAAAATATAAAACTTGAAATTAGTATTAATTAAACTATCCACCTAAAAACGGTAAAAGTGGTCTATGTTATATTATGTATATTTTACAACAATAAAAACAAACATGATTATTAAAAAAATACATGCCCATTGTAGACAATTAGAAAAATTCAGAAAGATTTGAAGAAAAAACAACGTTACCTACATTCCTTCCTCCTCACCTTTGGTGTATGTATTTCCTTTCTTCCTTTTTTTATAGTGAATGGATTCTTCTTTCTTGATTGAGATTATGCTGCCTATAAAGTGAGGGTTGTAATTTAGCATTATCAGCCAAGTATATTTGTCATTACTGTTTGAAAATATTTTAGTGGATTCAAAGTAATTGATTTTATGAATTCATCAAATTTTATTTAATTGTCTCAGTGGCTATATAGACAGTTTCTAGTATTTTGCAAATAAAATAACACTACAACAAACATCTTTATTTACTTCATTTTTTTTGAGACAGAGTCTTACTTTGCACTGAGTAAAAGTTTGCAGATCTCAAACTCTTGGGGTCAAGCAATCCCTTTGCCTCAGCCTTCTGAGTAGCTGGGAGTACAACTGCTTGCCAAAATGGCTGGCTAGTTTTTTTATTTTTAGTAGAGACAGGGTCTCACTCTTGCTCAGGCTTTCATTTTTTGAGTACCTACCTATTGATGCCTGGCCTTGGCACCTGGTAATAGCATTATCACTGATTCTTACTGTGATCCTTGAAGAAATAGAGTACTCCCATTTCACAGGTTCAGAGGGGTTAAGGGTCTTTCTCCAAGCTCTCTGGCTAATAAAAACCAAAGCAGGAATCTAGTTCATGCTGCCTGGCCCAAAGCTTGCTGAAACACCACCATAACACAGAGTTAGCTACTGCTCCAGTCGTTATTTCAGGGATGAGCTGTGTAATCAATCTGTTGGATAGGCACATGGTGAAGGTGTGGCCTTTTTGGAGTTTTATTAAAGAGAGGAATGTGGGAGGGAAATCTCAGCTAAGCGGAGCAAGTCTGTTTCTCAGCCATGTGTGGAGCTGGGAGGGACAACTGCTTCCCTGCCTTTGTGATCCTAGGTCAAAATTGGAGGAATGGCTAAGTGAGGAGAGAAGGTTCTGTTTGGCTTCAATTTATAACTCTAAATCTGATGCAGGATTTCCCCCTTAATTTGTGGATTTGTTTTTAAAGAACAAAATGCATTTCTCTGAAACTCCTAACAAATATTTATTTGAGAAAATATTAAAAACCAAATTCCATTTAGTTATACATTAAATGAATGAAAATAAAAAGGAGATAAAGTCCCAAGAAACACTATTATCAGTCTATGAGATTTAAGGGAAGGAAAAGCTTGTTGAGGACTCCAGGCTTCCTGGAGAAGTTCAGGATTTAAGGAGACAGAGGGTGGAGTAAATTCATGAGAGCAGAAAGAGATGAAGGAGGCATTTTAGAGGAATGAATATGTACAAGAAAGTCGTGGTGGCAGAGACAGTGTGGAAATTGTTAGGTTATTCTCACATCACTTTGCTTTCCAGGCAAAACTAATGAGCACAGCAGTGTAAGGCTAACTTTGAAGCCGTATGCATCCTAGTTCAACTCCCAGCTCTGGCAATTACAAGCCTTTGGCCAGCTATTCAAACTCCCTAAGCCCCAGTTATCTCATTTCCAAATGTGGTTAGTGACATACACCTCAGAGAGTCTTTATGAGGATTAGATATCACAAGTTCAGTTCCTGGCTGAGTAATTTGAGGAAGTCATTATTATTTCCCAGATCATTTTAAAATATCCTGATCCTAATCTTAACCATGCTCTATTGCACTTCAGTAACCCATAACTGAAAAATTACGATGTTTTCTAGCTCACGAGATCTCTGAAGCAGTAAAACTACCTCAGCCCACTATGCCAAAAACAATGGGGTTCAGGAAACATCCCATCATAGGTCAAGCTTCACACAAAGCTATCTCAGATGAGTGTCTTCCTTCTTACCCCAGCAAAAACAACAACATTCCACCAGGCTTCTGGTCATTCTCCACTCTCACTTTATTACATGGTTTTCTTAGCACTTTGAAAAGACAGGCTGAAAACCCAGGCTAATGCATGGAGAACTTAGAACTGAGAACTTAGAAAAGTCAGAAAATAATGAGCAGGTCCTGATTGCTCTCAGAAGCCTCATTATGAAAGACAGGCCATAAAGTTTCTGCCTTTTCTCAAGCCTTTGGTTCTTTACCTATTTCCTGGGCTGCTCTCTGGTCCCTGATCAGCATTTATAACAGAGTCACACGTTGTGGACTCCAATCTAAACTCTGCCACTTCTTAGCTAGTCAATCATTGGCAGGCCATTAGAATTTCTCGACCTCAGTTGATTTATCTATAAAACAGGAATCAATTAAAAGATGTATAGGAAAGTCACCTTTTTTTTTTTTTTGAGACAGAGCCTCAAGCTGTCCCCTTGGGTAGAGTGCCGTGGCATAGCTCAGAGCAACCTCCAACTCCTGGGCTCAAGCGAGTCTCCTGCCTCTGCCTCCCAAGTTGCTGGGACCACAGGCGCCTGCCACAATGCCTAGCCATTTTTTTTTTCAGTTGCAGCCATTATTATTGTTTGGCGGGCCCAGGTTGGGTTTGAACCCACCACCTTAGGTGTATGTGGCTGGTGCCCGAGCCATTTGAGCCACAGGCGCAGAGCCAGGAAAGTCACTTGTATGTGCATTGCATATCTTCTAAGTACGTATTTAGTGTGTATTAAAATGGATAGACTAATCAAGCAGGTGCACTGTACCCCTTTCTCCCTGACCCAACCACTAGATGAGTTCCAGATTCTGCCATAAAATTCCTCTTCAGTAGTTCCTTCTGAATGTGGAGTTAATGAAAACCTTTGCATCTATTCTGGGCGAGGCAATGAGTTTCCTAGTATCTCTCCTTCCTATAAGTTTGAGAAACGCCTCACAGAGGAATTGGCCAAAAAGAAGTGATAGATCATATCCTTTGTTCTGTAGAATTGTAGCCCACTGATGGGTAAAACTCAAACCAGATTGGATACAAAGTTTTTAATATAATCACATACATTTAACAGAGTTCCCCAAACACTGGGAAACAACACACTAATCTTTTGCCTTGCTGGGCCTGAGCTGGAGTCCTTGCCTTTTAGATGTAGTTATTCTGAGGCCTTTGGGTCATGGCCATGTGGTGCTCTGAGCCCATTAGGCTAGAGAAGTGCAGGCTCTTCTTATCTTTATAGACTGCCTGCTTGCTAATTGAACTGGACAGTTGAGTGCTTTATGCCATCGCCAAGAAGCTGCAGTGGATAATGCGGCATTGTTCAGGGGCTGCTTCCGCACGGCACGGTTTCAGTGCTCCCCAAATGTGTGTCTGATTGTCCATGCACGAAGACCTCAGCGGGTTTCTAAACTCAGGTTGCTAATAGGAAGCTTTCAAAGATTCTTTGTGCCCACACAAAGAAGGACTGGAAAATTGATGTGGTTTCCTAGGAGACATTTGAACTTCAGGAAATACCTTCATGATGGGGAAATGTAACTTTTTCTAAAGATTATTGTCCAGCTATTTATGGTCAATCAATTACTGGTGCTGATAGTCAGCGTGCATGTGAGGCTGCAGCCATGTCTCTGCTGTCCAAAGCTCACAGGCCCTTGGCCAAGTGTCCTCACTGGGGCAGTACCAGAAGAGGTCCCTTGGTCAGAGAGCGCTGCTGTGCTCAGGCATGGCTAGTGGCTTTTTACTTTGTGGAGAAATTTCCTTGGGAAAGGGTAGAAAGAGCCTTAGAGGTAACCTAGCCAACTTATCTGGAATCTCTGCAGATCAT
Source organism: Galago senegalensis (assembly GCA_963575145.1). Classification (NCBI taxonomy): domain Eukaryota; kingdom Metazoa; phylum Chordata; class Mammalia; order Primates; family Galagidae; genus Galago; species Galago senegalensis. Next base: position 20,010 of record CAUYTI010060076.1, read on the forward strand.
CAACATTGCCTGAGGAATTTCTTCTTCTTCTTCTTCTTTTTTTTTTTTTTTGTAGAGACATAGTCTCATTTTATCACTCTCGGTAGAGTGCTGTGCTGTCACAGCTCACAGTAGCCTCCAATTCCTGGGCTTAGGCAGTTCTCTTGCCTCAGCCTCCCAAGTAGCTGGGACTACAGGTGCCCACCACAACGCCTGGCTATTTTTTGTTGCAGTTTGTCTGGGGCCAGGTTTGAACCCACCACCCTCGGTATATGGGGCTGGCACCTACCCACTTGCGCCATAGGCGCCATCCGTGCCTGGGGAACTTCTTAACACTTACAGGTACCCAGGGTCTGACTTCAGACCCATGGAATTTTCTTATCAATTAC
>CAUYTI010060079.1:0-16412 GCA_963575145.1 Galago senegalensis
ACAGGCGCCCGCCACAACGCCTGGCCATTTTTTCGTTGCAGCCATCATTGTTGTTTGGTGGGTCCGGGCTGGGGATACGAACCCGCCACCTTAGGTGTATGTGGCTGGCGCCTTAGCTGCTTGAGCCACAGGCGCCAAGCCAATTTTAGTTCTTTTTAAAACAACTGCTTCTGGAAAATTCTTGAGAATGTAAACATCGGTGCTCATGAACCAGAATGTGGCAGCTCTGGTCCACTCTATGTGACCCACACTTGCACACATAAGCTGTAACACAGGAGCTGAGGCATGTTGGAGAAAGTGCCAAGTGCTTCTGTGATATACTTTTCACAGAAACAACATTTGTACGAGAAGTAACATGCTGGGTTGAAAATGGTTTTTTCAATTTCAAAGATTCTTACATTGGAAGGACTCATCCAGGCTGGCTTCCTAACCACTAGCAAGAATTCCTGGGTTTGTTCTCCAGCATCCTATATTAATCAGACTCCTACTGGAAAACAGAAGACATACTTTAGCAGGGTTTAACTTAGAAGAGTTTAATAAAGGTGTAGGTACAGTGATATGAGCCAAGTTTACAGAAATCCATAATGGATGGTGCAGTTAGCCAGACTGGGGAACAATTAGCCTGCTAGGCTTGAAGGGTCAGGAAAAGAGCAGTCCTGGGAAACTAGAGAGAGCTGCCCCATAGGAGCAGGGATTCAGCCACTGTCACCATGAGGCTCCTGTGGAGGGAGCTGGGGAACAAAGATCCTGAGCTGACTCCCAGGTTCTTCCAGAGACTTGTCTTGCTGCATCCTTCTGCTCCTCTATAAAAACTTCAGGTAGAGTCACTAATAAAGTCACCGTTTCTTTTTCTTTCTTTCATTTTTAGACAGAGTCTTACTATGTCACCCTCGGTAGAGTGCTGTCGGCTGTGAGGCCTCAAACTCCTGAGCTTAAGCAATTCTCTTGCCTCAGCCTCCCAAGTAGCTGGGACTACAGGCGCCTGCCACAACACCTGGATTTAATTTTTGTTGCAGTTGTCATCATTGCTTTAGCTGGCTGGGGCCAGGTTCTAACCTGCCAGCCTCAGTGCATGTGGCTGGCGCCCCAGCCAATGAGCTACACGCGCAGCCTAAAGTCACTGTTTCTTGAGCACTGATCTTTGGATGAACACAACCAGAAGCCAGATGACAAGGGAACCCTTTGAAGTCATTCATAAAGGAAACAAATTAATCAATTCACTTCTCAGCACCAAGGAAAGCAGGATGGAGAGTGGATTTGGAAGGGCAGAGAGATTATCCAGCACAATTCCTTGGCAGTTCATTGCAAGACGTCATTCCCATTGTAATATCCAGACTAATGCTTCTGGAATTGTAATGGACAAACTAATCACCTAAGGATTAAAATGCAATTTCTTGGTGGCTCATGCCTGTAATCCCAGCTCTCTGGGAGGGTGAGGCTCATTGGACTACCTGATCTCACGAGTTTGAGACTGGCCTGAGTTATACTGAGACTCTGCCTCTAAAAAAAATAGCCAGGTGTTGTGGGGGGTACCTGTAGTCCCAGCTACTTGGGAGGTTGAAACAAGAGACTTGCTTGAGCCCAGGAGCTTGAGGTTGCTGTGAGCTAAGACACCACAGCACTCTACCAGGGGTGACAAAGTGGGACTGTCTCAAAAAAAAAAAAAGTGTAATTTCTGATTCTGCAGGTCTGGGGGGAGGCCTAAGACTCAGGTATTGCTGGCCTGGGTGTTAACTCTTTCAGTAATAGGATCTTAGGCCAAAGCTGTGCCCCATCCCAAGCCCCAGTGAATCAGGGTCATAAAACCTCACTTAAGGGCTTCTCTTCCCACTTCCCGCCTCTGCTTTCTTTTCTTCTGCTGGAATTTGGTACAACCCAATCATCTAGCAACAATCCTGAGTTCTGTTCTCTGTCCTCCCTTTCACCCAAGACTAAGCAAGGAAGGAGTGACTTTGTGAACCCCCAGGGATTTAAGGCCAACCTCTCTATGGGAGGAAATCCTTAGGGAATATTCCTAATTTCCCACAACCTGTCTTATCCACTTCTTTCTGTCTTTGTCCTAATCCTCACAATCAAGACTGCTGGAAAAAGCTAGAGATCTTCCAAAAGGAAAAAGTTTCCAGCCATAGGATCATAGGATGGGGTTTGGGGAGAGAAGTACCCTACACCTTGTTAGAATTTTTCCTTGGGTAGAATAACAGCCCAATGGCCATTCCACCTGTGCATCTTTTAGTGCTTCTGAGACGTCATCATTGATGGGCTAGGCAGTAACTGATACTCCTACTCCAGCCCCAGCACCTATTGCAAGCCCTTTGGAAGGCACAGCTTTGAGACCTGTTCACAAACTCTGAATATGAAATAAAAGATGTGTTTGCATTAGAGGGATCACTTCTGAGGTTTATCTTACAAGGGTACAAGTGAATCTTTCTAAGAGCAGAATGTGAACGTTTTAAAATAATAACTAAGAAAATGACACGAAGGCGATGTTAACCAGTTTGATGGAAGTGTTTCGGATTGTGTGTGAAAACCCCACACTGTACCCCAGAAGTGCATTAATGTACATAGTTACCATTCAATAAAAAAAAAAAAAAGAACTTAAAAAAAAAAAGATGTGTTTGCATACAGGAACAATGGCCACCAGGAGAAAAATCCTGGGTTGTATGTCTATTCCTGGACAGGAAGAAGTTGGAGATGCTCCAGTTTTGGACCAATGGAGACCCTCACCCAGCTAGTAGTGAGTGCCAGGAGGCAAGTGAAGTCCTCGTTTGTTATAGAGCAAGGATGCACTGACTCACAAGGCTTAGGAAGGAGACAACATGGACAGCCCTGTTCCAAAGCAAGAGGAAGCAGCTGGGGCTTATCCCTTGGACACTTGGTCCAGTTACCTGATATAAATAAGTTTGACCCTAGGAATAGTTCCATTAATTCTAGACATGGTGCAAGTGTGTGCGCTAGTGGGTACATATGTATGATGTATGTATGATGTGATATATATGGGGTGGGCCATGCATGTAAAGCTGGAAGATGGATCAAAAATGGCTTAAGCATAATTTCTACTCCTCCGGAATTTAGATCATTTTCTGGAAGAGGGACAGTGCAACAACAATGATTAGACTAGTGCTTCTGAGACATGCCTTATTACCTGTATTCATTGACTACACTTCCCACGTGGGATAATTTCCATGCACAGGTCCTGGAGAAAGAGGCATAATAAGTAAGAATTTCCCAAGGATGACTTGTTACTATTGTCAGCGAAAGATATTCAAACCCCATACTAAAAGACTGCCCAGGGGACTCGTGTCCAGGGGCCTGGATAAAGTTCTACGCACTCCATTTCTTGAGAGAAAGCAGACAGGATGAGTCCCTAGATTCCTGGCGAGTGAATGTTCCATCCCAGTACAATCACTGCAAGTATTTATTTGGCACTTATTATAAAAATACCTGATGCCACAGAGCAATGTACAGTTTACAAGGAGCTCTTCAAATATATTACCACATTTAATTTTTACAACAAACCTGTGAGATAAGGTAAGGCGGGTTTATCTCCATTTTGTAAACAAAAAGCTGAGGTTCAGAGAAGTTAAGTAATTTATCTGAGACTCTTTGGTAGTGGAGCCAGCCCTGTAGCTCCAGTTTCCCGACTCCTCATACAGTGTCCTTTCCTTAACCTGCCTTTCTTTTACACACCTCTTTGTCTAACGGCTAATTTTTTCACTATTTTCTGAGTGTGTCCCTTACAGATAAGTAAATTCTCTGAGCGACTTTGTCTCTCTTATTTGCTAATATTTCCCCAACACCTAGAACAGTGCCAGATACCTAGTACGTGCTTCATAAAATTAGGTTGAGTGAGTGAATAAATGAAATAGATTATAAGCTACCAGAAGGTGGGACTCTAATTTTGACTTCTTGGTATCTGTCCTGATAGTTACACAATGGGAGAGCAAATATTATTGATTTTTAAAGAATGACCTAATAACCAGTAGGTGTGACAACTCCCAGGAAGTGATCCACCCTGGAAGGTAATATGTTTTCAGAAGGAGGGTCCCTGCCACAGCTTCCACAATTCTAAGCACTGACTCTCTATTCTTAGCATTTCTCATTATCTTCAACTGCCTCTCTCTCATCTTCAGGGTCAAGACATTTGCCCTTTGAACAGACTGCTTAGAAGTGCAGGCCGGTGTCTTTTTGATTTAAGAAATAGGCACCGTGGAGTCCTGTAATGATGGTTCGCATCTCCATGTATTCCCACCGCCACCAGAAATAATAAAATGGTTTGTTTCTCTTGGCAGCTTCCACCCAACAGTTCCCCATGTGTGTGTTGCTTTCTTCAATTTTCCCCTCTACAAAATCTGGTCATGTTTAATAACAATAAATCAGAGGAGAGATTGCAGCCCGGAAGAGAAGTCTGGGGCAGCTGGGGTTTCCACATCTGGGGCCCATTCGGGTTGAAGTGATGACAATTCCTAATAAATGTTAATGGAGAACCTCCTCAGATTCATACACTCTGGCCATAATTTAGCCTGTCTCCGTGCCAGATGACCTTTTGAACACCCAGAATACACCCATCATAGCACCAGCTACAGCCCTGGATTGCTTCCTGCATATGAAGTGGAAAAAACAAGGCTTGTTGTTATTGATAACATTTCTCTATTTTCCTCTCCCTGGATTCTTCTTCAAAGGCTCCCAAAGCCCTGGGACTCCTCAGCCACCCAGGTGGTTGGAAATGAAGGAGTCTGGTTAAAGAATGTTACTCTCTGCTTCTCAAGGACATCTCTCTGAGAAGTCTGACAGCCAACGAGACAGGGTTAGACATCAAAATTCTCCCTTTCTTGGTTTCTGAACCCCCTTGCTGATCTTGTTCTTCCCTTTCTCCAGCCATGCTTCCCCCTCCTGCCCCTTCTAACTAGGAAGTTGCAGGGGTGGCTTTGGTCTTGGGCTTTTCTCTTGTCACATCTGTCACCTGCATGAGTCTAATGACCACCCTCAGTCTTGCTCTGACTTCTCTCTCAAGATGCAGTCCTCACTTTCTAACCCAGGGCTAGGCACTCTTCCCTTGATAACAAGTTATCATCTAAAATTCCATTCGTCTAAATTAAATTATCATCTCTTTCAAGCACGGCTGGTCTCTTCCCAACTTCCACATCTCTGTTAGCAGCACTTCTCTTATTTCAGATACACAGGTATAAAACCATAAAACTACCTTAGCCACCCTCTCTTTCCTGCCTCTTCTTCTCATCAGGTGATAGGGTTATTGAATCTCCCAACCCAATCTCACACTTTTGAACTCCCGCTGCTGCCCCCCACTCTAGGCCCTTATTTCCTCACTTTGAAATTGCCATCTGACTGCTTTCTCTTTGCTAAACCATCCCTAAACCGAGCAGTCATAGACATCATCCCAAGATACTGCCTTGAATATGTCCTTCCCCAGCTCAAAATCCCTTAGTGGCTCCCCATTCTCATTATTATTATTTAAAGTTTTGCATAATCAAGTGTCCATTTGCCATGGGCTGAATGTTTTTGTTTCCCTCAAATTCATATATTGAAACCCTAGCCCCTCAAGGAAGGGAGGCCTTTGGGAGGCACTTAGGTCAAGAGGACAGTGCCCTCATGGATAGGATTAGGGCCCTTATAAAAGAAGTCCCAGAGAGCTGGACTGCCCCTTTCACCATGACAGGACACAGCAAGAGGGCACCATCTATGAGAAAGTAGACCCTTACCATACACCAAATCTGCTGGCACTGCGATCTTGGCCTCCACTGATGGCAGAACAGTGAGGAATAAATTTCTATTGTGTATGAACCACTCAATCTCTGATATTTTGTTACAGCTCCTGGAACAGACTAAGACACCATTGAATTGTCTAAGATCACACAGTGTTGAATCCAGATTTTTAGACTGAAAATCCCATTCCTTTTTCACTATTTCCTCCTCGCTTGGTCCTTATTAGAATTTATTTATTTGATAAATATATATGTTTTTAGCAATTGCTACATGCCAGTCTGTCAAGTACTGGGGAATAAAGTTATAAACATGACAAATATTGTCCCTGCCCATGTGGAAACATTTTCTAGTACAGGAAACAAACAAAAAAAGAAAACAGGCAAATGAATAAAATAATCGCAAACTACAATAAGTCCAAGGAAAGAAATCTAAGAAAGAATGAGGCAGTTCTATAGTTTTTAATCAGGTTTCCAAACTCTTATCTGTCTGTCCCACTTCTACTTCTGTGGTTCTTGAAGATGACCACTTTCTGGGGACTCACCTTGTAATAGCTCCAGTAGCATTAAGAATACTTTGTAAATACAAATAATTCTGTTTTCTTGGCTCCTATATAAACAAATCAAGCTACATTTGGACATTTAGGATCAAGGATGTAAGCTAGTGATCCCTCGTTTGGACTACAAGTGGAAAAGATCTTTAACTTAATGTATGAGGGATCTAGGTTAGACACAGTGAAGAACTTCCAGGCAAAAGTTCAGTAGAATAGGTATCTGAGGGAGTGTATCAGTCAACTCTACTACAAGAATGCTGCATAACAAAGAATCTAAAATCTCAGCAGTTTACAACATTCATTTTTTGCTCACAGGTTTGTAGCTCAGCTGCAGTGGTTCTGTTCCGGGTTTCGTGTCTTGTTCAGATCTGCTCCGCGTAACTTCCCATTCTGGGATCCAGGCTGCGGTGGTGGGAGTATGCTCTTTTCATGGCAAAGGGTAGAGGTGAAAGAGGCAAAGCCAAACCAAGCAAGTAGACTTAAAACCTCTGTTTACATTCCATTGGCCAAAACACGTCACATGGCTGGACCCATCATCAATGAAGTGGGGACGTTTGCTCCCTCCATGGAGAGGCATAGAGGAGAGTGAATGTTTGCGAACAGTGATACACTCCACCACAGGGAGGTTATAGAGTTTCCTTCACAAGTGGTCTTTACAAACAGAAGAGGTTGTTATCTCTCTGGGTTCCTCTGGGTACCATCTTACCTGAAGTATAGCAAAGGAGGACCAGAAGACATGATTTCTTAAAGATGCCTATTTTGGTACAAGGGCAATGTAATTTGTGTTTGATATCCAGTTGCCACAGAAGCCCCTTTTCTTTTTCTACCAGAGCTGTGCCATGGGGGTGATTTCCAGGCCAAGTCTTAATATCAGAGTCTCTGTGTGATTGTATACAAGTGACAGTCACACAACAAACATAAATACAGAAGAGGCTCTGATACCATCGGGGAACAGTATTCCTGCCATCGGGCTAGCTTTGTCTGCCGTTGCAGTGCCGTTAACTCTGGAACGAAATTGGAAAGCTAACTGATGGTCAGAGGGGACTGAGAAGATTTTCATTTGTAACTGAGACAGGCAGGGCTCAGCAAAAGATGAGGCAAGAACAGATTTTACCATCGGCTAAGTAAATTCAGCAAACAAACGTTTACGCATTGTGTTGAACCACTCAATGGTATTGATATTTGAATGCATTCAAATAGAAAGACACAGGCACAATTTTGAACTCACATCCTCAGCAGTTTTTGACTTCAAAGCTTCATGTTCTATACCCTTTTCCCCCTTGACAATAACCTTTCCTTCTCTTTTTATGTCAGGGTGCTCATTCTCCCTCTTCCCTGGTCCCAATTTCTGTTATCAGGAACTCTTCAGGTGCTATTTAAAATGTAGTCCCCTGGTGCCTGGTTAGAAATGCAAATTATTGGGTCCCTCTCCCAAACTTGCTGAATCAGAATCTCGGGCTTTGGGGTGGAAGCCGTTGTCCTGGCAAACTGTTTTCATAAGCTCTTCCAGTGGGAACTTAAGCACATACACTGGTTTGAGAGCCACGGTAATTCAGACTCAGCAGGTCTGGGGTGGAACCCAGGCCTTGCACTCCAGCAAGCATGTAGACTACACTGACAATGCTGTCTTTGGACCACACCTTGAGTAGCTCTGCTTTACATTAATACATGCTCATGAAATTATGGCCAACAGTGTCCTTACTGGTCCTGAATGTACACAATCAAAATTAAAGAAATGAGCCACTAATAGTGGAATTTTAGGTAACAGCCACCAGGTGTTTTTATTTATTTATTTATTTTAGAGACAGAGTCTCACTTTATCACCCTTGGTAAAGTACCGTGGCGTTACAGCTCACAGCAACCTCCAACTCCTGGGCTTAGATGATTCTCTTGCCTCAGCCTCCCTATTAGCTGGGACTACAGGCACCCATCACAATGCCCGGCTATTTATTGTTGCAGTTTGGCTGGGGCTGGGTTCAAACCCGCCACCCTCTGTGCATGGGGCTAGTGCCCTACTCACTGAGCCACAGGCGCCACCCAACACCAGGTATTTTATAAAAGCATGTTTTGGCAAAGGGTGGACCTGAAGCCTCTGAAGTCACACTATGTGTGATTAGCTTTCTTCCCACATATAGAACCAGTTCCAGCTATAGATCATCAAAGGGAGTGCAGTATGGGCAAGGGAAAGCACTAGACTGGGAGTTAGGAGATCTGGGTTCTAGTTCTTGCCCTGTCAAGAGGAGTGTACCCACGGTTAGGTCCCTTATCTCTCTGATTTCCATCTATAAACTGAAAAAGATGAGAGCTATACAATCTCTAGCATCCTTACTTCCCTTTTTAAAAATCACACAAGATTATGATCTTAGCAACAATTTTCTCTCTCGATGAGTAAAGGAGTTTCAAAAACATGGGAACCCACAAATTACAGAATTGACAGCCTATAGAGCAAAGTACTCAGCCCTCAGGTACACTGTGAACCACCAGAAAAGTTAGGCCTGACCTTAGCTCTCCGCCACACCCTGCTTAGTGTAATCCTTGAGCATCCAGGCTCTGAGCTAGATTTCAGGGTCTTGATTTGTTGCCTGGATTAGAGAGCAGTGGCGTCATCACAGGTCATTGTAGCCTCAACTTCCTGGGCCATCTTCTCTCAAATAGCTGGGACTATAGGCTACCACCACCATGCCCAGCTAATTTTTTTTTTTAAGATGGAGTCTATGTCACCCTGAGTGGAGTGCCATAGTGTCATAGCTCACAGCAACCTCCAACTCTTGAGCTCAAGCGATTCTTGCTTCAGCCTCCCTAGTAGCTAGGACTACAGGCTCCTGCCACAACCTCCTGCTATTTATTTATTGTTTAGCAGGCTTGGGCTGGGTTCGAACCCATGGGCTCCGGAGTGTGGCCGGCGCCCTAATCAACTGAGCTTCGGAGCCCAGCCCGGCTAATTTTTCTATTTTTAGTAGAGACAGGGTCTGGCTCTTGCTCACTCTAGTCTCCTGAGCTCAAGAGATCCTCCTCTGCGTTGGCCTCTAAAGAGTGTCAGGATTACAGGCGTCAGCCACTGGCAGGGCTGAGATCTTGATCTTTGACTTCTCAACTGTGCGACTTTGGGTAAGTTACTCCCTCTTGGAGCTGTGATTTTCTAGTCTGTAAAATGGGAATGACAATAACACCTACCTGAATGCATTGTTGTGAGGTTTGTAAGAGTTAATACGTGTCAAGCACTTAGGATGGTGTCTGGCACTAGGGGAAAAAAAAGTCTCGACAAATATCAGAGACTATTATAGGAGACGCAGTCCTCCGCAGTTCCTGCCACAGAGCGGTTCAATTCTCCAGCCCAGGCTGCAGGTCTTCCTCTGTCCTGTAGGTGGCGCCTCCCTTCGTTGAGCGCCTTACCTGCGTCCGGAGCGCAGGGAGGAAGTTGAGAGAAGTTTCTGTCGCATCTCCGCTCTGTTCAGGATTGCTAGATCGGGATCTCCTGCAGTCTGTGACCAGGACAGCCAAGTTTGGGGATCCCGTCTTCCTTCCAGAAAGGGCATTGAATCCATTTCTCGCTGCACCCTACCCGCTATCACCCGGGAGTCTCCCCTGCACATGCAACCCGGGAGGCTTGGCCCTGGGAGGATTTCACTGCCAGCACCTGAGGCAGGGAGTTCAGTGGGAGTTTCTTTCCTGCTCGGTTAAAATGACAAATTGGTACATGAGCGCTTAATGAAAGATGCTGGAAACGTCCGTGGAGATCAGAAAAATCGCCTCTCTGAGCTGACAGCCAGGCCATCTGCATTCCCGCATTTCTATTAATTCCTTAACAATAAACGACAGGAGCGCCTAGAGGGTTAACAGCTTAATTTAATCTCTGAGATTCCTTCCTAGAGTATTGAGAATTAGAAAGGCACTCACAAAACATAATCTGCACACCTGATTTTTCCCCACTTGATGTGTCTTTGGGGCGAGTCACACCCATTTCTGACATATCTCCACACAGAGATTCTGCCTTTCTGGTGGATGACTGAATAGTTCCTACAAAGCGCTCTGGGGCTCTTTGAACCGTGTGGCTGGGTTCCAAGTGTCACAAGATTTGGCTTCTCAGCAACTGCCCCAAATGTTGGTTTACAATATGTCCCAGGACCCTTTAGGAACAGGGAAAATCCCTGAGTAGAGATAGGATGGTAGTGGCCCCAGGTGAGAGTGAATTTCTTCCCCTAGCAGGAAGCAAGGCAAAAATGGTAAGAGGTACATGATGGCAGCAACCAGCTTGGAGAGCCATCAGGTCAGGCTTTGAAGGTCCCTGACAAATGGAAAAATATTCTTTGAAGATGCCTGATTCTAATACCACTCCTGTCATTTTATGGATAAGGAAAGTGAGACCTGCAAATGTTTATTATTAGTTTAAGGTCATATGCCAGATAATGTCATTGCCCCCAAATAGGATACAGGTCTCCTTACTCCTGGACAAATATTTATTCCACAATAAGATTGGCAAATAGATTTCGTGGTACATGGTAATTCTCATCATTGGTTGGCAAGGGATGCTCAGGGCCCCGTAGGCTTCTCAGGCTGTGTCCAAGTTTAGCAGGGAAGGTTTGATGAGCATTTGAATATGTCGTCTAGGAAAAGGGAAGGAGCAAAGGTGCCAGATATTTGCCATCTTTTCATTTCTCAGGTCATTTCCTTTGGGGTAAGGCATTTAAAGGCATTATTAAAATGGAAATGTTATCTGGGAGGAGTAATGCATTAAGCTATTATCTGTCATTAACACCTTGGCTAGAATGTCTTTAAGATTAGTTTGATGTTCAGGCACTGTGGCTCACACGTTGGCAGGCTGAGGTAGGAAGATTGCTTGAGGCCAGGAGTTCCAGACCAGCCTGAGCAATAGCTCTCTACAAAAAAAAAAAAATTAGCTGGGAATGGTGGTGATTGCCTTTTGTCCCAGCTACTCAGGAGGCTAAGGCAAGAAGATCCCTTGAACCCAGGAGTTCAGGGTTGCAGTGACCTATGATGCTACTGTACTCTACCTTGGGCACTCAACCCTGTCTAAAAAAAAAAAAAGGATTAGTTTGCTGTCTAGCACATCCCCAGTGAAAGTTTGGATCCAGTTGGAGCCAAGGAAAGAAGACAGGGCCCTCCCCTGCAGAGATGCAATATTTGGGGACTCAGCTCAGACAGGATTGAAGACACTGGATATATAGCAAGAGGAACTTTAAAGGGCCACATTAGGGGAAGAAGTGACCCTGAAGACATTGTTGCACAATTCTCTTTGACTTACCTTGTAGACCATGGTCTCTAGGAGTCACACAGCTTGATCCTTACTTTTCCTGTGTGTGAAATAAAAGAGGTGTGAGGGTTCTTCTTCTTTTCCTGTTTTCTTTCTTTCTTATTTATTTATTTTTGAGACAGAGTCTCACTCTTTCACCTTGGGGTCCGTGCTGGGACATCATCACAACTCACAGCAACCTTAAACTCCTGAGCTCAAGTGGTCCTCTTAGCCTCCTGAATAGCTGGGACTACAGGCACCTGCCACAATGCCCAGCTAGCTTTTTTTTTTCTCCTATTTTTAGTAGAGATGGGTTTTCGTTTGCTCAGTCTGGTCTTGAACTCATGAGCTCAGGGGATTCACCTGCTAGGATTATAGGCATGAGCCACTGTGCCTGGACCCCTTCAAAATTTTTAAGTTGAAGCCTAACTCCAATGCAATAGTGTTAAGAGATAGAACCCTGAGGAAGTGATCAAGTCATGAAGGTGGAGCCCTCATAAATGAGGTTAGTGCCCCTTATGAAGGAGGTTTAAGGGAGCTTGTTCAATCCTTCTACCATGTGAGGATACAGCAAAAAGGTACCATCTATGAAGCAGAAAGCAAATCCTTATTAGACAAGAAATCCACTGATTTTGGACTTCCCAGCCTCCAGAACTGTAATTAATAAACTTTTGTTGTTATACATTTTCTAGTCCAAAACATTTTGGTGTAGCAGCCTGAATGGACTAAGACATGGCTGTCCCCAGTTTCAAGGGAATCTGGGAAAGTACAAATCTGCTATTTTTAGGCTCTATCATAAGAGGTAGCTCTGCCAGAAGTATATTTGTTAAGCAGCAAGTATATTTGATAAGACATGGGACACAATTAAATATCCATAACAACAGTTAGGGACTGAAATGTAGCTGTTACTTTACATACTACTTCCTTAACTAGCTAAAGTCATTTTCTTCACATCTGCCATTCTAGCTCCTGAAACCACAACCTCCTATCTAGGCAGGAAGTATAAATGAAGATCAAAGCCATTTAGACATGTTTTGTTAACTTGTGCTATAACTATGAATGTCTTCCTGAACAGCAGACTACTGCCATCTGGCATCTGATTCTTCCACCTCATCTTGCTAAGTAACCTCATGGCGTTTAGACCTTCATCATATTCTTTTTTTTTTTTTTTTATTGTTGGGATTCATTGAGGATACAAAGAATTAGGTTGCACTGATTGCATTTGTTAAAGTCCCTCTTATAATTGTGTCCCACCCCGAGGAGGCATCATATTCTTAACCAAGGGAGACTGCTCACTTTCTGACATCTGCGCTTTCATCTCCAGATCCCCAGACCACTGGTGTTGGTCTGTCTTGACATATGCACAGTTCTTTAGTGAGCCTATATCCCTGACAGACAAACCGGGTTCTGTTGCTGGGAATGGGAAAAAAACGTACAAATACAGTTATAAAAGAGTAATGAGTAGATGCCAAAGGTGCCATCAGCTGGGCTAATCAAATCAGCCTGCCTCTGGGCAAAATTTGACTTTTAAAAATGGTTTGGGGTTAATGAGTCAATATCCTTAATATATAAAGAGTTCTTACAAAACTATAAGAAAAAAGAAACAAATATCCCCAAAGAAAAATGGATGAAGAGTTGAACAAGTAATTTACAAAATAAGTAATATAAAATTCATTTTTCAAAGTTCATTCTTCCCAATAACCAAATGAATATTAATTAAAATAATATATCAATTCTGTTCACTTGACAAAGATTTAAAAAATATAATAGCTAATATGCTTAATTAGATTAATCATCCCTTTGAATTTTTTCCTTCTATTTCTGATATGCTTTTTTGTACTGTAGAGGCTGTAGAACTAAATACTCTATCTTCCAGACTCCGTTAAAGCTAGGATTCTGCGTGTGAATTAGGTTCCACTAATTAAATGCACTTTCCTGAGACTTGGGTGACATATTTGCTCCCATCTAGAAGCCTCAGCTGTGATTCCTTTCAGTCAGATCCCTTAGATTGCTGAACCCTGTGGCAATAAATAAGTTTCACAGTAACTAAACTGTGTTGGTTTAAATAAGTTTAAAAAGCAAGTTTCCTGTATTTTAGCTCAAGGAACTAAAGTATTTAGTTCCATTTCTGGCTCTGGATTCATGGCCTTGAGGAGGACACCTTTCTCTCTGGGTCTCAGTTTTCCTCATCCATACAGTGCAAGATTTATTAGGTGGCTCCTATCACTTCCAACAGCCTAGCCCCAAACCAGTCAAACACAGTGCTGACTCCTTTCTCCTTGCGACAGTCTGTCATGCCAGGAACCCTAACTTGGAACAAAGGTCAAGACATCTTTCTGTGGCAGATCAAAGCTTATCTCCTTGGTCAACTCTTTTGGCCACAATAGAGACCACACAGACTTACAGTGTTAGTATTTATGTGCTTTGCCATTTGAGCTGTATGACTCTTCCACACAAGTGTGGTCCTAAAGTCGGGGGTCCTTAAAACTCTCCTGCCAACTATTTCCCAACCCTCACCCATTTTGAATGCTGGCATAATGCATTCATCATTAGAAATGGCTTCATTAGGTCAAGGAATTGTTTCTAGTTAAAGTACAATCACACTGCCAAAAGAAGTAATATGTTAATATATTAACCTCAACTAACCTCTAACCTCATTAGCACTTACTACACTAAGGTAGCTAACTAGTTATCAGTTTGGAGGACAGAGAGCAAGTATAGAGAAGAAAGGGAGCCTAAGACTAACAGTTTGAGGGGAGAAGGCAAAATGAGGTGAGGTGGTACAGAGGGACACAGTGGAAACCTTGGGGGCAGCATGAATGTGCTTTATTCATTCATTCATTCATTCATTCCAATAATAAACATTTGTTAGGCGTCCATTATATTCTAGGTATTGTGGATACAGACATGAATAAAAATTAGTTCTTGTTCTTAGGGAGATGTGATCTAGTTGGGGAGGGGGAGAATCAAACATAAAAGGGCAAGAAAGTATTAAACACACACACATATAAATCTTCTAAATCTAATGTAAAATGGGCAAGAAAGTATTAAACACACACACGTATATATCTTCGGTGTGTGCACGAAAGAAGGAGTGGTTAATTTTTCCTAGGGGAATCAGAACAGATTTCATGGAGACAGTATTGCTTTCCTTCCTGATAATGAAGGAGGGGGAGGGAGGATGAACAAGCTGCAGCTACCTCATAATTTTTATCTCTGATATGGGAAGTGAAAACCTTTCATTGTGATTGGATAATGAGGCAAAATAATTTTATAGAGAAATTGGAGGCAGAATCTCGTTTAAATCCTTTGACCTTTGAAGGGCAAGCTGCCTACACAGCATCTGAATTTCACCAGTAGTGACATAGGACATAGTGTGTGGTGGCTGAGAGCATAGGGCCTGGGATCAAATCCTGGCTCTATGACCTTAAGCAGAGTACTTACCATCCCTGCTTCCAGTTTTCTTGTTTGTAAAATGAGAGAGGAAATACCTGTCTCATGGAATTGGGAGGATTAACTGAAGTAATGCATGGAAAGCACTTAGCAATTGTAGCACTTACCAAGTATCCTCTGTGATGTGTTCTATGAAACAGAAATTACCTAATTCAATTTGTAAAGCGCAATAATTTTAGCTCTAGTTCACTATCTTTTACCTTACTGACAAAACCAACAGCTACTTCATGATGTCCCAGGGATTTTGCATATCTTTTCTATAGCCCCTTTGCTTGCCTCATAGTTCTATTCAGTTCTTCTGTAATTATGAACATGCCTTACATTCAAAAAATTCAGGACTGACTCCATTCCTGTAGCTCAGTGGTTAGGGCGCTGGCCACATACAGGGGGTTTGGTGGGTTCAAACCCGGCCCAGGCCTGCTAAACAACAATGACAACTACAACAAAAAAATAGCTGGGCATTGTGGCAGGCATCTGTAGGTTTGAACCCGCCAACCTCTGTATATGGGGCTGGCACCCTACCCACTGAGCCACAGGCACCACCCTTTTTTTTTTTTTTTTAGATAGAGTCTCACTATGTTGCCCTTGGTAGAGTGCTATGGTGTCACAGCTCACAGCAACCTCAAACTCTTGTGCTTAAGCTATTCTCTTTCCTCAGCCTCCCAAGTAGCTGGAACTACAGGCGCCCACCACAACGCCCAGCTATTTTTTTTTTAATTGTTGCAGTTGTCATTGTTGGTTTAGCTGGCCCAGGCCAGGTTCCAACCCACCACCCTCAGTGCATGTGGCTGGCGTCCTACCCACTGAGCTACAGGCACCGCCCTTATTTTCTTTTTTAAAATAAAGTTTCCCTGAGGGCAAGAACCTTTTTAATAACAACGACAAAATTCTTAGTGTATTTTCTCTGCATATAAGTATTTAAGGCCTTGTTAAAATCTTCCCGTTAGTGTGGAAATTACCAGAAAATATATTTATATATAAACATCTTTTATTGAATCTTTGAAAAGCGATTTAATGGAATCATAAAATTTTCAGTTTGAAGGGACCTTGGAAAATACTTTAACACTCTCATTTTCTGGATGCAGAAACTAGTGCCCAGAAAAGTGATTTGGTTGAAGTCATGTTGTGAGTTAATGGTAGAGCTAGGACAAGAGTCCTGGATTCCTGATTCCTGGTTTAGGGCTATTTCAACTTACAACAGGAAGCTGCTCTTAAGCTGTTAGAATATTACAGGCTTGGCTCGGCGCCTATAGCTCAACTGGCTAAGGCGCCAGCCACGTACACCTAACCAGGCCTGCCAAACAACAATGACGGCTGCAACCAAAAAATAGCCGGGCGTTGTGGCTGGCACCTGTAGTCCCAGCTACTTGGGAGGCAGAGGCAGGAGACTCACTTGAGCCCAGGAGTTGGAGGTTGCTGTGAGCATGATGCCACAGC